>JAJVSH010000025.1:159513-180361 GCA_021460005.1 Tetramorium alpestre
TTGAATATGATAATTAATTTGATAAACAAAGTACAAACCATAAGAAAATGAGAAATATTAAATCTACAAGTGTATTAAAGTGAATACAATAATTATATATATGAGCTACAGCAAATTTCCATGAAGATTTTCCTTTCAGCCATAACAGCCACGATAAAGTATCGTTAAAATTCACGATAAAGCTGCACACAATCCATCCAACTACCACTCGTTTTGACCATGTATGCATTTTTCGATATATTTCTGAACTACCTAATTCTTTCAAAGTATTATCCACTGCAGTAAGTTTCTTTATACACATTTGAAGTCTCTAAAATGATATAATGATATATTATTATAATGATATATATTGTTTTTGTAATAAAATACATTTACATATAAATTGCTTAAAAAATATTACTTAATGAAACCATTTTAATATCAAATAAAGGTATTATTATCAATGAATGTAAATATCATACATAATTACTTTATAACGTTATAAATTACAATGTAATTTAATTAATATAAATATAAAGATAAGATACCATTGCTAAAAAGATTTAAGACACACATACATATTAACTATACCTTATTATAATATATATTAAGGATTATAGATGTGATTGTCGTAATGATGTTGATTTCCACAACAATTAATGAAATGGTAGCGTGAAATAATGCTCCCAATGAAAAAAGGCTCACCATGTAGTACAAAAGATAGACATAAATGAACCATACTGTTGCACAATATAGAATGCTTAAATATATAATCCATTTTACCCGAAATTTTGGATTATTTAATGGATAGACACCTAAACCCATAATAGAGCACATTATAAAAAGAGGTTGTATAGCTTGTTGAATCGTGTTAGTCATGATCGTCATGCGAGTTAATACTGAGTGTTAAACTTGTTAGTATTGTCATATCATTTGGCAATTACGTTAATGCGTATTATAATAGTGGTTTTTCATAATTGTGATGTATAGGTCCATTGGAACCCTTATTCAAATATTAAAAAATTTAATCTAGTTCGATGAATGAGAGAGATGATTTGTCACTATAAGTAAAAAATATAATGGTATATGAAAATATAATTAAGAGAAATAATATAATTTTTAGAAGAGAAAGAAAGATATATATATATATATACACACACACACGTTATATATTTCTCTCTCTCTCTCATTAATTGTAGGTTAATTTTATTTAAAAAATTATTTAAAGAAATAACTATTCTTTTTTTGTAAAACATGTATAAATTAAATGTATTAACTATTTTGATAAATGTAAAAATTATAGATACATTTAATTATTTTAAGTAATATACAAACCATAGGATAATAAGAAACAATGAATCCACAAACATGTTAACATAGTAATAATAATTTGTGATGAGAGGTGCTAACATATACCGACGATCCGTATTTTTATAGAACCACCATATTATATCACCCATATTTCCTACATTACTACATATTAACCATCCAATTAATAGTCCTTTTGCATACGTGCAACTTATGATATTGCTTTGGTATACCTAATTTTTCCATTGTATTATCTACAGCAACAAGCCTTTTTATAAAAATCTGAAATCTCTGAATATAATATTAAGCAATAATTCAATATAACTATTTTTCTATAATATAACTGTGTAAGTATAAATTACTTAAAATATAATGTTTTTATTTAAATATATTATAAAAATAAACTATATTATTGCTATTTGTTGTATTAAATTAATTAATAAATATGCAGTATAACGCCTCCCCCTCTCCGATTTTCATAAATTTTTGTAAATTTGTATATTTTCATGCGTAGAAACTTTCCTGAGAAAGAAAATCGTCGCTCAAGTCCCACTTTTTTAAATTTAATTTTAAAGTTTCTTGATGTCGATATAAGTAAAAATATATTGCAATAAATTTATGGCTCTAAGAATACTGCGCATGTTCTTTAATGTTATCGTATTTACTGCGCATGCTCTTTTATGTTATCAGATTGCAATTTATATATGTATATATTATATTTTATTAATTAAGTTTAAAATGAGTTACTCCATCAAATAGATTATTAACAATTCTTGGCTTTTCTCGTTCAAGACGTTGTTGGTGATGTTAAATTATGGTCCAAATTTATACGTATATAAAAAAAATTTATAAGGTATTACTATTAATAAAGTAAAAGTTTTTTATCACAAATTATTCTCTGCTTTATTTAATAATTTAAATATTATATAATTTAATAATTTAAATAAAGCAAAGAATAATTTGTGATAGAAACCTTTCGGTTTTCCTTGTTAGTAAGTCGCAGCGCATGCGTAATATCCTTACAATCATAAAATCATGTTTTTACTTACCGACATCAAAAAACTTTAAAATTAATTTTAAAAAAGTGGGATTTGAGCGACGATTTTCCTTCTTAGGAAAGATTCTACGCATGAAAATATATAAATTTACAAAGATTTATGAATATCGGGGAGGGGCGTTATTATACTGCATATAATTAATTAATCTAAATTAACTTAATATGAATATTGAATATGCATATATGTATACCTTGTTTAAATATATATTCACAATACCAGATATAATACTGGTAAGAATAACCAAATTGCACATCAAACATAGCATAAACTGACGAATAAAATACTTCCCGCAGATTAAGCACTGTCACGGTATAATAAAGAAGGCAGCCATAAACGATCCACATCAGAGTGGAGAAAAGATTTAAATAAAGTCTTTTTGAGGAGTACATTCCTAAACCAATCAGAGAAGCAATCAGAATCAATGGACGTATAGCCTGCTCTATGGTAGTCACCATAGTTACATTATTACTATTGTTGTTCCTGTCGTAAACTGCGCGTCGTATATCAATTTGAAACTGACAATCATTTAAGCGCCATGTAATTCCCTTATTAAAGTGAAAAAAATAATATAGTAATCGATTAATGCATTAGTATGATGAATTATATAATTCCCTTACAAACGTAATGTCGGTACATAATGGCATAATCAATTAAATGCCATTATTATTATTAGACATTATTACACCGATAACACAGCCACACAAAAAAATGGTTTGACTGATACGCTAGTCTGGTATAAAGGCCAAATCACTTTTTTTGTGTGGCTGTGTAATTAGAATAGGAGCTTATAAATAACTTACACCTGTTAAAATATTTATTTTGATTAAAGTTATATCATAAATACGAAATTAAGTGGAAATTTTGATATTTTTTTATTGAACGAATAGCTGATTTATGAGCTTTCATATATATCCATTGATAATTGGTAGATTAATTTTTAAAATAAAAATTGATTTTCTCATGAAATCAAAAAGACTCTTATCTACAAATATTAAAAGAGTTTTTATTTGAAATGCATGTATGTACAATCAGTTGATAATATATAATACATTTATAAAATAATTTAAAAGAAATAATCATATTTAAGCGATGTAAATCTAGATAAATAATTTTTACAGTAATTATACAGTGTTTTACTTTATACAGTTTTTACTATTAATTATGATTAATCTTGGTATTAATTAACTTCTTAAATAATAAGCTAAAAAATAATATGGAAAATATTATAATTATTTCTTTCTTTCCTACACATCTCTATCGAAACATGTTTCATTGATCCTATTAGACATTGTCTTTTGAGACAAGGAAGAATTATCCATTTGCAATATAAAAATAATAACAGTAAGTACCCAGATGAAAAACTAAAAGAAGAAAATTTAATTATATATAAAATATAAATCACTATTATAATTTATTTTATTCATTGACTTTAAATTCCGAATTATTATTATGATATTATGATATTATGATATTATTATGATATGATATTAAACTTATACGGATATAAAGATATTAAGAACCTTATGAATGAATTTGTAGCCGAAATGAAACATGCCCATTCCACAGAACTCCAATGGCCGAAGTGATATTTGCAAAAGAAACTGGTAAATCTGTATTATAATATAAATTTTATTTAAAGATATAAAAATATAAAAATTACTTAAAACTAATTTAAAATTAAAAAATTTATTTTACCTCTTTTCGTGTTTCGGTAAAACATAAAAGACTTGTTAATTTATGTATTAAGGCTTTAGTCTTCTCCACCTGAAATGATATAAAGTTAATTACATTATTTATGATTTTTATATAATAGAACAATTTTGCAATTTTTATAACGAAGCAGAAGAATTATTTTATCAAGTGTGTTATTCTAAAATCTCAAGAAAGTTAATTTTTAAATAAATTATTAGTTATTTTACCTAAAGAAGTTAAAGACTAACATTTTGTAGAGAGTGAGAGAGAGAGAGAGAGAGAGAGAAGTATGAAAATTATATCACATGACTTCTATTTGTAGGAACAGATTTTGCTTTATAATCTATAAAAATCAATTTACCTTGGCACTAACACTTTCGCAAATATGATTCAATGATATGAATTTCGTTATAAATATCATGCACCACATGTCGTTAGAAAGCATAAGTTTCAGTTTAGCTGTATCGCTCCCATGTGTGTGTTTTAGACAAAGTATCATATGATATTGAATATAAAATGATGCGATTAAAATAACGAAATAAGATATTATCTGCAACGTCAATTGCGTTCCGAATAAGTCATTCATATTGCGAGCTACTCGACAAAGCTCCGAATGAAGATGCCTAGAACAACATTATTGTAATAAACAAATATATTTATTACAAAATTATAATACACTTCTCAGATTGTTATTTTTATATTTAGATTCTATATTTTATGTACGCGTGAAAAATTTGTCATATATATCAAAATTTTTATTCAGACTGAATCAATGATTGTTGTGTTTTGTTGATTATAATCCTAAGTATATAAGACATAAGAAAAATTATACATTTATAAAGTTAATTTATATTTGTGTAAATTCTTCTTCTTATAAAATATTTCTTTTAATATTTCTATCACTTTAGCATCTATCAATTTACATTATGGTCCACAACACATGTTTGCGATTATCTGAGTCTCGAACATAATGGCGAATGATAAGAGATTTTTTCCACTTGAATCTCAGTCCATACTCTTCAGCTCCTGACAGTTGTTCAATATAATTATTTATTTTATCCAATCTATTACCAATATATCTGTAATTTTTTATTTAAAAAATATTTAAAATAAATATCTTTAAATATTTTTATGCATGTAACAAAGTAAAGAGTGATTCTTACAATATTTTATTTTCCTTTAGAATTGTATAAATTTATATATATTATATATCTATACCATACTATGGTATGTATATAAATTATATATAAAAATATTATATATATATAAATATTTATTTATTTTAAAATATAGTATTGTTATATAAAATAATCTTAACTTAAAAAATCAATAATTTATATAATTTTTATTTAACCAGATTTAACTAGATTTTTAATAATAGTTATTATTGAATAATTTTAATAAAACATTAGTGTTTATTATATAATAACTTTACAAACCTTAAAATAAACGCAAACATTATATCTCCGAGAGTGTTGACGTGAAAAGGATACCCCAAAATAAAAGGAATAGCTATAGCTTTTATAGTGTTGTGCTTTTCTATATTCCAAATAGAATCGGTAGCAAATAACGTGAGAGTCACAATAAGATATATAATTAAAATCCATATAATCAATTTCTTAATTCTACGATATTCCTTGGGCGTTCCAAGTTTTTCCAATGTACTGTCCACAAGACCAAGTTTCTTTATACATATGTGGATTTTCTGAAGATAATAAGAAAATATAAAATCATGAATATCACAATTGGAAATATTTGCAAGAAGCACACATATATGTACAATATATGTAAAAACGATGTATTTGATAATAAAACAATGACTTTTGACAAGAATCTCATTACAACATTTTATATTATTTAACATAGAATAAGTTGAATATAAAATTTCATAATAATTATTTTCTAAAACTTCTTTAAAAAATAATATTTGAAAAAAAATTTTCCTTGAAGAAAAAATAAATAAAACAAAGGATAACTTTAAAATAGCAAGTAATAGTATTTTTTAGATATATTATCTGCTACACTTTAGATTTTTAGATATTAAAGCAATGGTGTAATATTTGTAAAGAAAAAATATACCTGGTATTTGCGAATGGTGATAGTTACAGACATTATTGTCACAAGAATATTTATATTTATCGTGAAGAAGGTCAAATGGCTATTGAATATATGTCTTGGCGAAAAGACGAACACCATAAGATGAAACGCACCGGCATAGAGACTCCACACAATTAATATATAAAAGACACTAAAACGAAATCTCCAATAACTGAGGGGATATCTAAGAATTCCGAAACCGAGGATAAAAGCGACTGAAGAGAGAGGACGTAAAGCTTTTTCTATGGTGTCAACCATCGCAGTTGTTGCAACTTCGTATACCAACTATCGAATCTCAAGTTCAGTATCACATAATATACAGAAGGCACATTTATAACGATGGTAAGATAATATTTGATTAGATCAACTCATTATAATGTCGTTAAATCATTAAACGATAACACAGTAAGAAAATCAATATTTCTTTACGAAGTAATATTAATTGTTGAACTGTATTGTTATACATAATGCATGTATCATCATTCGATAGAAGTACCTGATTTACTTATCAAATTTTTTGAGATTTTTAGATAAAAACCATTTTTCTTTATTTTAAGGGATGTATGGCTTATAGTTTCAAGCACATTACATGAACGATTTTTTTCTCTTTGATTTACGTTATATTCATAAAAAAAATTTGTTCCTTATATCAACTAATATTTTATATTATTTGGATAAAAATATTACATTATTTGCTAATGTATAAATGTATCGGTATATTTAGCTTTTAATAACATTGTAATTTAAATTATAAATCTTCAGCATGGCAGGAGACAGTAAAAAAGATTATATGAGATATATTATAGGAAAAATAAAATTTTAATAAAATTTTATTAAACAAGTTTGTATAATATTGTAATAAAAACATTTTTTAATTAATTTATCCGTAATACATTTTTAATTAATTTATAACTTAATATATTTGAAAAATTACAATTTTTCACTTTTTTATTAAATATATAGCATTTACAAAGAATAGTAGGTTAACCAAGTTCTAATAAAATTTCTTCATAAATTTCTGTTTCTTGGAATAGCAGAATTAATAGATTACTTATCTATAACTGCTTATCTATGTTTAAAATCTCATCATGTCATATTATGTAAATGAGTTCATTTGTATTAGAATAACAACATAAGTTGTGACTGTGGCAAAGAACTGAAAAAATACACTGTATATGGTTTTTTATCCTTTTCAGTCTCTAATCTCACGATTATATTAAATATTATAGCTTTATATTGTAATTTTTTAATATAATTATTAAGTTAAAAACATTAACTTAATAATTATATTAACATTGAAAATAAATTAATAATGTCATTTAAAATTAAAAACTTTGTTTAAATAATTAAATGAAACACTTAAATAAACAACATACCTTGCCAGTTAAAAAATTATTAATTGAAAAAAAACCAGCAGCGGTAAAAGTTAATGAATTAAGCACTAATTGCTGTGTAAATTGACGAATCTGCGAACATATTTGTATTCTTATTATATACATAAAAATATATATAAATGTGTGCATTATTTATGTTAAATGTAACATAAACAATACATTAAAATTATAAACAAATATGCAATATTTTAAATAAATTAATCATTGTATATAAATATTATTAATGTTTAATATTCTGTAAGAAGAGATTTTATTAATTTGATTAATATAATTATGAATAATATACAACTGAATTTACCTCGACTCTTATATCATCATCGATATTAGATCCTTCAAAAGATTGTATAATTTCGCCAGTTTTATATGCCTAAAAGAAACAATAATACATATGAATCTGACATAAAACTGATATATTTAATTTCAAATAGCTCAATTTTAAATATTGAGCTGTAATACATAATTTTATATGTTACTTTTTATAGCAAAAAATAATTTTTTATACCTCCGTTGATACATTCCTACAAAGCCAATTTACTACAATAATTTTTAATGAATAAATACATCCCGCTACTGCCATGGAAGTAATCTTTTTGTTGTTGATTGGCGCTCTTAACCTTCCAGAATATGAACCATATAAAGTATAAGTAGTCGCTGTTACTATTGTAAAATGGACTGCCCATTCGAGCAGAAGTTGTAGACTATAAGTATTATTAATTTGCCGTCCTATTCTCGTAATTTCCAAATGTAACTGTCTTTGGCAGAAAAGTATTATTTCGTTAGTGAAATTATTTGAAAAGTAATATTGAAATTTTTCAAATACTCGAATATTTAAGTTACAGAATCCGATACATATTGTGTTTATGAGGAGATAGGAAAGAGAGAAAGATATACACATAATACGTTTAAATTTTAGTACAAAAATAACTATACGTTACGTATATACATATATGTATTATATTAACTTAGAAGAATAACTAAGATGAAAAACAGCCATATTTAATTGTTATATATTAATTATAATAATTATCTTTTTAATGTTTAATTTATATATTGTATTAATAGAAACTTTATAATAAAAGCAAAAAATAAANAATTATTATTATTGTTATTATTAAACTTACCTTAGCGTTTGAATGAGATGTATTATCTTAGCTTTGTGATTTTTATAACTTGCAATAGTAAATGCACTAGACGCATTACCATCCCGATTATAAATCCTGAAGGCATTTGTTTCATTTGCACGAAGTACTACATTATTGACTAGAGTATTTGTCTTTTGAAGTTTTATTTGAATACATCTACAGCATTTCAATTTAATCAGTATTCAAATATGTAAATAGATATATATTATATGTTTAGTTGTTTATTATAAACTATTTAAAAAGATATTATGATCGATAAATATCTTAGAAATTAAAAAAATTATAAATCTATTTTTTCATCAAGCTCGTTACGAGATATTGTTGTTTATTACTTCTTTAAGAAATATATATCACTTGCCTGATAAACGAAGTGAAGGTGAGATCAACTACGGAATTTATCATAATCGGATAACATAGGCATATATCGGTACAAAAAATATCCCAGTTTTCCATATCGCCATGTACCCACATTGCATATATGAACATTGTTATTATTATGCTTACTATCCAAATAATCAGAATATACAAACGTTCGCGAAAGATTTTCGGATACTCCATGTTCATGCCCAATGCTTCTAAAGTATTGTCGACTATATTGCTTCTTTTAACTATGTTATTCATATTCTTCAAGCATTAAAATTTAATAACAGATTAGAAAATTTGTTTAATAATATTTATTCAAAAACATGTCATAATGTCAAAGAAAAATTTATGCACACACATGCAAATATAACTTAATAATTATATGTACAAAAAGTAAACGTAAAAGTAAAAAATTAAAAAAACTTTTTTATTACATATATTTTAGAATTGGTTAAATTGGCTAAATATTATTATAATGTTTCTGTATTTCATTAATATGATAATTTTTCCTTGACTTTCGTTTGTTATATTTACACTAATTTTATACTAAATATTATTGCGTACCTCTGATTTCCGCCAAAACAGAATTATAGCCAAGGCGGCAACTGAGACACTGACTCCCATGACAATATTAAATACCATAAATTCATGAATAAATACTTCAAAGAAAATTTTAGCTTTATTGTAAAGCAGTATGGCATATCCAGTTAACATTAAGATGACATAGAAAACACTTATACGATATCGTGGACGATTTTTAGGTATCTCAAATATACCCATGCAAAATATACAATTGAGCCATGTAATTGGCATAATTGCCTGCTTGAAATTTCTCACATCCGACGTCATCTTAAATAATTTATTATCAACATAAATGGACTAATCTATTTTATTAACAAATATATATTTATATTAAATAATGTTATGATTAATGCTTAATAATTACTTCATATTAATACTTTATAAATAGACTTACGTTTTGTTTTTTAAATTTTATGTGCAGTTGAACACGGTTTCGTCAAAATAACGAATTTTGGAAATAGACACAGAGATGTCCTTTAATTGAGAATGTGATTAAAGTGTTATAAAAATGGAAAGAAAACGTATTATACTTGTTCAACGTCTGTAAGGTATAATAGGACTTGGATACTAGTCCTGCATATTATGCTTAATGAGCCTTACAGCAACAACATAACAGCTGATAAGCAATCTCGCTAGTATGATACGTCGTTGCCAGCCTGTGTAGGTCATGCCATTTCACTTATGGCATGTGTTTCACGTGTATACTGAACAATACTTTCAACTTGTTTGGTTAACTATGGCTTGCCTGACTTTTCGCTACTGAGAAAGATGTTTAACTAGCCACAATAAATAATTCTAATCTAACATAAGATCGTCTCGGTACTTTATAACATTATTTCTGATAAAATCTATGATTTCATATCTTACATCCTTCATTTTAATTATGCTATGTACAAATATAGAAATTTAATATCAATTTTTATGCTATACTCACGTAACTACTATTGATTGTATACATGTATGTACAAATACATGTAAGTATTTTGTATGAAATTAAATAACATGATAATGAAAAGCAATACAAATTGCCAATTAATTTAGTTTTATTTGTTTTGTAATACATGAAATTTATAAAATAATTTAACTCAGTTATTATTCAATTCCTTCATCAACTACTTGGAATAGCAGGATTAATAGAAGATTATTTATCTACAACATGTTTGAAGTATCGACCTATATGTCATTTATGTACGAATGTATTCAATTGTATTAAAATAACAACATATGTTGCGACCGTGGAAAAAAACTGAAAGAATACATTGTATACGTATACCTTATTTTTTTCATTCTCTAATCTCATGATTATATTAAATAGCTTTACACCTTAATTTTTTTCTTTAAATATAATAATTATATTAAAAACATTATTATTAAGAATGAATAAATAACATAATATTATTTAAATAATTAAATTAAACAAATAAGTAAGTAACATACCTTGCCAGTTAGAGCATTATCAATTGGGAAAAAACCAGAAGCGGAAAACTTTAATGGCCTAAGTTCTATTTGATGTGTAAATTGCTGAATCTGCGAATACATTTGTATTCTAATTATATGTGAATGTATACATTATTCACAAATATATACATTACTCATATTATTGTTATACTGTTATACACATAAATAATATATTAAATTTGTAAACAAATTTGTAATCTATACCTCAAATAAATTAAATACACATATTATTTATGTTTTATACTAAAGATAAGAGATCTAATTTGATCTAATATAATTATCAATAATATATAAATAGATTTACCTCTTCTCTCATATCATCATCGAGAATAGATCCTTCGAAAGTCTGGATAATTTCGCAGGTTTTATGTGCCTAAAATAAATGCATACGATAGGAGTTTAAAGTTATAAAAGTTATGAATAAATCACACAATATATGTACATCTTATATAAAAATTAAAATTTTGATGCACATATAGTATTAAAAAATATTTTGTTTATATCCAATTTGTATATGATAAATAAGTTATATATGTCATATTCATATTATAAATTTGATGTGTGTGTGTGTGTGTGTGTGTGTGTGTGTGTGTGTGTGTGTGTGTGTGTGTGTATTTCACTGTAAATTGTTCAACTATAAATATTACATATTATAATTCTATAAATATTATTTTTATTACATAAAATTTTCTATACCTCGGTTGATACACTCGAACAAAGCCAATTTACTATAATAATTTTAAATGAATAAATGCATCCTGTCATTGCCATGGCAATAATTTTTCCGTTGTCGACTCTTATCTTGCCAGAAAATGCACTATATAAACTGTAGATAACTGCTGTTAGTACTGTAAAATGGACTGCCAATTCGAGTAGAAGTACTAGACAATAAGCACGATTAGTTTGCTTCCCTAGTCTCGAAATTTCCAAATGTAACTGTCTTTTACAAAAAACATTTATTAGCTGGTGATTATTTAAGAAAAAAAAGTAATGTTGAAATCTTTTAAATACTCGATCATTTAAATAAAATTTGAGATATTTTGTGTATGAATATGTGTGAAGAAGTGGAGAAGAGTGAGAAAAATATATAAAATAGGCTCAATTTATAAGAAAAATAATTATTGTATTTTATTATGATTATTATTGTTATATATAGTATATATATATATATATTAATGTAACATATATTAATTATTATTATATTAATTATGATTATAATTAATATATGTCACATTAATTTACATGCTGTAAAAAAAGGCGTAAGATGAAAAACATTTTTAGACTGTTATATAATTATGAGTCTTCTTAAAAGGTTAATTAATCAAAAGCGTAATATTATATTAATAAAAGATTCAAACAGAAGCAAAAATTATTATTATATATTTTGTTATATATTATTATTTAATCTTACCTTAGCGTATAAATAAGATGTATTATATTCTCTTTGTGAATTTTATTCTTTGTCATGATAAATGCAATAGATGCATTGCTATGCCGATTATAAATCTTGAAATTATTTGATTCATTTGCACTAAGTACTATATTATTGATTAGAGTATTTATCTTCCGAATTTTTATTTGAACACATCTATCGCATTTCAATCTTAATTAGTATTTAAATATATAAACAGTTTTCTGTTATATATTTATTTATCTTACGTTATATATTTATTTATTATACGAACTATTTAGAAAAATATTATTATAATTGACAATCTTCAAAATTAAAAAAAGTCTTAACAAATCTAGTCCCCTTAATCAAGCTTCTAGCGAGACAGTCTTGTTGTTTATTATTTCTTTAGAAGAAACATATTACTTGCCTGATTAATAAAGCGAAGGTGAGATCAACTACAGAATTAGTCATAATTGGAACAGATAGGCATATAACGCTAAAAATGATATCCCAGAATTCAATTTCGTTATACACCCATGTTACATATATGACCATTACTGATATCATGCCTGCTATCCAAAAAGTTAGCAAATACAAAACTTCGTAGAAGATTTTCTGATGCCCTGATTTTATGCCCAATGCTTGTAAGGTATTGTCCGCTAAATTATTCTTCTTAATTATGTTATACACTTTCTTCAAGTATCAAAATTTAATAACAGATTAGTAAATCTGTTCAATACAATATTTATTTTAAAACACGATATAATATTTTTTAAAAATGCATATGCATTTAAATATGTATTTAATTCTGTATAGCTATAGATATATTCACAAGAAGAATGAAAAGAGAGAAAAAAGTTGTTTGTTATACATTTTTGTAAATTAGCTAAATATTAACATTTCTGCAATTTATTAATGTAATCTTTCCATAACTTTTATTTATTATTTTTACACTCATTTTACGCAAAATATTATTACGTACCTCTAATTTGCACCAGTACAGAAGTATAGCCCAAAGGGCAACTAAGATATTGACTCCCAAAACATAATTAAATACCATAAATTCATGAACAAATACTTCTTGGAAAATTTCAATGTTTTTATAAAACAAAATAAAATATCCAGTTAACATTGAGATGACGTAGAAAGCACTTAGATAATATCGTCTCCGATTTACGGGTATTTCAAATATACCCATGCAAAATATACAATTGAGCCATATCATAGGCATAACTGCCTGCTTAAAATTTCTCACACTTGACATCTTAAACCATTCACTTAAATCATTAACCTAAACGGACTAATTTATTTCATTAACAAATATATATTTATATTAAACAACCTTACAATTAACATTTTATAAATAAACTTACGTTTTTAAAATTTTATTTGCGGTTTCTTCGTTAAAATGCTAAATAATATAAAGAATAAAACTTGGAAATGAGCACAAAAGAGTCGTTGTTTAATTGCGAGTACGACCAAGCAGTGATAAAGTACGAAAGGAAAATGTAATACACTTCAACGTTTGGACTAAATTTGACTTCAACATAATACTAGTCTTGCGTATTATTTTTAATAAACTTCGCAGCAATTAATAGTTGATAAGCGATCTCGCTCATATAATACATTGCCACCAGCTTACATAGATCAATTTCACTAATTACACGTGTTTTATGCGAATATTATAAAATGCTTTTATTTCAATTATTACAATTATTTGTTTTCTTAACAATAGTTTGCCTTTTCTTTGCTCATGAGAAACACGTTCGTTGTAAATACTATCTGAAACTGAATCAGGCTTTTATGTTAATTGAAAATTACATTGAAATACTATGCATCTGTGTGATATCTGTGTGACAGTAAGAATATCAGTAATAAAGAATTTTCAATTAGAAAAATTGTTTCTATTTTTAATTGTTTTAATCTTCAACATTAATCGATTTTTCAACTCATTAACTTTGCATTATTAAACTGTACAAATATGCATACATATGTATATTTGCTTATATTATAAAAATAATAATTTAAAAAAATAATAAATTACCCATTGATTTAAGCCCATTCGATACATCAATGCCGCTTGAAGATCTACAACATATTTGAATTCTTTGCCGATTCGTCATCCGACAACTGAATAGAGTCCTATAAAAATATTTTAATTTTAATCCTGTTGTATTTTTTAAATTAGTAAATACGTTATTCACGATGTGTAATATAAATTAAAAAATCATCTGCAAGAAAGGCGTGTAGTTCTTGTTCTGTATTAACATTCACGAAAGTGCCTGTTCCCAATCTTGAGATCTCACCTGGTTTGAAGCAGGTGATGTTTTAAAATATCGTATGTCCAGTTGGTTTATTCCATAATAAATAAGTCGAATACATCTATAGCTGAGGCATTTGAAACATTTGTTACATACTTTCACCTAACCATCAATCAGCTGCAATATAATGGATGAAAATGATTATTATAAAATTATATATTATGATATAAAATTATATATTATATTTTAATTTTATATATGTATATTGTATAAAAATGTAATTATATATATAATTATATTTTTTTAGAATAAAATGACAACAACAGTAATAATCATTTTNATCCATTATATTGCAGCATTATATTATAATTATATTATGTAATTTTATATACGTATATACATATATAAAATTATATAATATATAGTTCTATATTATTGTTAAGAAAACAAATAATTCTCTGTTGCATAGAACCATCACATCATGTCACACATATTTTCTAAATGACTATATATATTGACATATTCAATTAATAGTCCTTTTGCACACATGTGGAACTTGTGATATATAGCTTTGGTGTACTTAATTCTTTCAATGTATTATCTACAGCAGCAAGTTTTTCTATAAAAATCTGAAATCTCCAAACACATTAAGCAGTAATTCAATATATCTATCTTTTTATGACATAACTGTGTATAATTATTTAAAATATAATGCTTTGTTTAATAAATTATATTATTACCACTTGTTGTATTAAATTAATTAATTTAAATTAATATGAATATTAAATACGTATATGTATTCCTTGTTTAAATGTATATTCACAATGACAGATGAATAATATTGATAAGAATGTCAATCTGCATGTTGATTGCACACGTTGACATGATACCATATTTCTATTTTAAAGACGGTCATGATATAATAATGAAGACAACCATAAGTGATCCACACTGTCACAGATTATAGAAAAGATTTAAATAAAATTTCTTCTAGGAGTAAGAAAGAAGTCAGAATCAGTACATGTAATCAGTTCTACCATCACTATAATTATTACTACCATTATGACTTATAAATTGACATTGTATATTAGTTCTGACACAAGCCTCATTCAGCTGCCGCACAATTCATTTATTAAGTTGAAAGAGTATTACAATAATCGATTAATACATTAGTAAATTATATAATTTATTTATAAACGTACATAATGATATAATCGAGCAATATTATTATTATTATTATTAAATATTATTATCACTGATAAGTTAGAACTTTCAGCTCACAATAGCTCATAAATACTTACAACTATTAAAATATTTGTTTTGATATTAAAGTTATATAATACATATATCACAGTAATACAGTAATAATATATAGAAAGCATATTTATAATATGAGATAATATGATTAATATGAGATAATATAATTAGATCAACTCATTATATCATTAAACAATATCATACATATAAACAGCTAAGAGAATTGATGTATTATTAACAATGTATTATTAATTTTTAAATTGTATTTTTACATATAACGTATATGTGTAATATAATATATATAATATTATGTTTATGTATCTTAGATTATATTTATAAAAAGTAGATTTTTCATCTTACTTATAATTTATATTTGGACAAAAATGTAATTTTTCGCTAATGTATTATTGTAGTATACTTACTTTTTTATTTTATTGTAATTTGATTTATTCAAATCTTTATCATTACAGAAGAAAATATGATTATAGGAAAAATAAAATTAACAAATCAAATTTTAATAATTAAATTAATTTGTATAATGTTAAAAATATTTTTAATTAACTTAATGTATACAATTTATCATATTTGGAAAATTTTTATTATTTATTAAATACATGATATTTATACAGATTAATTATTGATGTAAACTGTTAGTAAATTCCTTCATAAACTTCTGCTTCTTGGAATAGCAGGTTTAATAAAAGAGTATTTATTTATAACTATATTTAAAGTGTCAACTTATATATTATTTATGTATTGTGTTCATTAATGGAATGTATTCATTTGTATTAGAATAACAACATATGTTGTGACCGTTGCAAAGAACTGAAAAAATACACTGTATATAGTTTCTTATGCTTTTCATTCATGATATTTGATGATATATTAGATAATATATTTTTACCATTAATATTTCAATATATAAATTTTAATATAAATTACAATCAATATACGATTATGTTAAACATATATTATTATTGTGAATAAATAGATAACTTGATTTTATTTACATAATTAAGTTACGCAGAGAAGTAAATAACACATACCTTGCCAGTAAGACAATTATCAATTGAAAAAAATCCAGTAGCGGTAAAACTTAATGAATTAAGCATTACTTGCTGTGTAAATTGATGAACCTGCAAATACATTTACATTCTTGTTATGTATGAAAACAAATATAAATATTTGCATTATTCACGTTATATACATGAACAATACATTGAATTAAAAAAAATATATACATTGTATTTATATAAATTAATGACCATATGTAATTATTATTAATATTTGATGTTATGGAGAAAGTAATCTTATTTGAGGTTGAAATAATTATCAATAATACATAAATATATAAATATATACCTCTTCTCTCATATCATCATCAATGATACAGCCTTTAAAAGATTGTACAATTTCGCCAGTTTTATATGCCTGAAATAAATATAAATGCGTACAATGCGAATCTGACATTAAATTATAAATAAATCATGCATTATATGTGCAATGCATTTCACATATCAAAAATGAAAATTATAATGCACAAATATAAGTATCAAAAACATTTTGAGTGTAACAAATAATAGAATAAATTATATTATTTTGCAAACTTGAACGTCAAACATGATATCTTTAAATGTAAATAACTCTATTTTAAATATTGCATATAACTATATATGTATATAATTTTGGTTACAAAAACTAATTTTTTATACCTCGGTTGATACATCCGTACAAAGCCAATTCATTAACATATTTTGGCACGAATAAATAAATGCCGACATTGCCATGGAAATAATCTTTTCGTTGTTCACTGTGATGCTCAAATGGCCAGAAATTGCGGCATATGAGCAATAAGTAGTCGATGTTACTATCGCAAAATGGACTGCCAATTCGAGCAAAAGTTGCAGACAATAAGCATGATTAATTTGCCGTCCTATTCTCGTAATTTCTAAATGTAAATGTCTTTGAACAGAAAAATATTAATTAGTTAATGATTATTTAAATGCTAATATTAAAATGGTTCAAATATTCAATTATTTGAACAAGTTAGAATCCAGGAAATATTGTGTTTATGAAAATACGTGAGCTGGGGAAGAGAGAATGTATATATGTATTATATATGTATATTACATTATCTTAGAAATAAAAAAATAAGTGAGATAAAAACAGCTATTTTTTTTAATTATTACATAACTATATTAATTTAACTGTAAAGTTTTTTCTTAAGTTTAATTGTTATATTATATTAAATTCTTGTTCTTATTATGTTTATAAGAATTATTATTGATCTTACCTTAGTGTTTGAATGACATGCATTATCTCGTTTTTTTGAACTTTATAATTTGCCATAATAAATGAAATAGATGGAGTGTTTTGTCGGTTTTGAAACTTGAAGTTATTTGATTCATTTACACAAAGCACTATATTCTTGATTAGAGTATTTGTCTTTTGAAATTTTATGTGTATACATCTGCCGTATTTCAGTTTTAATTAGTATTTAATACATAAACAGAAATATATTATATATTTATCTTGTCTCTTATAAACAATTTTCGGAAATATTATTATAATTGACAAATTTTTTTTAAATTAAAGAAATCTTAACTAGACTAGTCTTTTAATTAAGCATCTCATAAAATGATGTTGTTATTTATTACTTCTTTAAAAAATGTAGTACTTACTTAACAAACGAAGCGAAAGTAAGAACCACTACAGAATTTATTATAATCGGAAAGCACATGCATATGATACCACAAATAAGTTCCTGGTATCCAACATCGCCATACAACCATGTTACATGTATGGTGATTATTATTAATATATCTATTGTCCAGAGACCCGTAAAACACAAAATATTGCGAAAGGTTTTCTGATATTCTGGTTTTATGCCTAATGCTTCTAAAGTATTGTCCGCTATACTATTCCTCTTAATTATGTTGTTCAAAATCTTTAAGTATCAAAATAATAATATATTAATAAATTTGTCCAATATTATTTATTTAAAAATACATGATATAAAAAAAATGTATACACATGCAAATATATGTATATTCAACAATTTCGCATGAAGTGTGTGAATACAAGAAGAATATAAAGAGAAAAAAATGTTCCTTGTTACATATACTTTAAAATTAGTTAAATATTAATATTCTTGCAATTTATTAATGTAGTGTTCCCATTTCTTTTGTTTGCTTTTATATATAATTTTTTTGTTTGCTTCTATATATAATTTTACGCGAAATGTTCTTACGTACCTCTGATTTGTACCAAAACAGAATTATAGCCAAGACGGCAACGAAGATGTTGACTCCGATGACAAAATGGAGTATCATAAATTCTCGAATGAGTATTTCTTGGAAAAGATAAATATTTTTGTAAAGCAGAACGAAATATCCGCTCAACATTAAGATGACATAAAAAGCACTTATAAAATATCGTGGGCGATTTATGGGTATTTCAAATATACCCATGCAAAATATACAATTGAGCCATGTAATTGGCATAATTGCCTGCTTCAAGTTTCTCACATCTGACGTCATCTTGAATCATTCACTATCCACCTAAATGAATTAATCTATTTGATTGACACATATGTATCTGTATTAAATGATGTTAGATTTAATATTTATATATAAATAAGCTTACGTTTTGTTAAATTTTATACGTAGTTCGACACAGTTCCTTCGTTGTATACGATAAATTGTATTAAATAATAAATCTCGGATAATTTAAATTGACACTGAAAGTCGCCAATTAGTCGTTTATTTGCAATTGTGACCAACTTGTTGTAAAATGCAGAAAGGAAGCTTGTTACACTTGTCTAACACCTGTAAAGACTAAATTTGACTTGGATATGATACTAGTGCTACGTGTTATTTTTAACGAACCCTACAGTTGGCAAGAGCTAATAAGCGATAAGCGATCTCGCGTGCTAGGGTGATACACTGCCACCAGCCTGCGTTGGTCATGCAATTTCAGTTATTACACATGTTTCACGCCAGTGGTATATATTGTACAACACTTTCAATTACTTGTTAGATTAACTATAATTTGTCTGACTTTTCCTCGCTATCGAGAAACACATTTAACTAAAAGCAATAAATAATTGCAATCGTCCCTGTCTCAGCACTTTATAATATTATTTTTTATAAACTCTATAACTGTACATCTTTTGTCCTTAATTTTAATTAAATAAAGTATGGAACTTTATTTTCTGTGCTGTATTTGTGGAACTTTTATTGATTATACCTACGTGCGTACATGCTGTACGAATATAAATTAAGTAACATGATAACAAAAGGCAATACAAATTGGCTGCATGTGAAAATGCGATTGATTATAATTTTTATTTTCTTTTTAGAAAGTGTAATATAATGGATATTTATATAAAAAATATATATGTAATTGTTTAATGTATTTCTATTTATTCAATTTAAATGATTAAATATTATGTCATGTTTTGTAAGGAAAAATTATTTAAAAAATGCAATTTTAACTTTTGAACATAATAAGAATTTTTATCGTAAATATTATCTAAAACTCGATCATTAAGGCTTTCATTTTAATTAAGAGTTACGTTGAAATGCTACGCAATACGATATGATATGAACGATACAATAAAAATAATATCAGTAATGGAATTTTTACATTTTACATTATTAGGAAAACTACTTTTTATTGTTTCTTTAAATAATTATTTTCTTTCTTATTAATCTTTGTCATTAATTGACTTTTTAACTGATCAACTTTACAATATTAAACAGTACAAATGTATACATATATGTATAATGTATACATATATAAAAAATACCTATACATATATAAATATATTTATATGTGTATATAAATATGTATATACATATAT
>JAJVSH010000025.1:180526-197067 GCA_021460005.1 Tetramorium alpestre
TATGTATATACATATATACATATATAAATATAATACATACATATATAAAAAATTCCTAATTACACATAATCATTACAAAATTTTTTTTACTTTAAATTTATTTTACTTGGAAGTTATTGTCAATACCAATGTTTAAAGCGTTCTACTGCACGTTTCCATTGGCTTAAAATATATTGATAAGATAGTCGCAATGCTTCGTTTGGTTTGAATATCCTATCCGTTTGACGAAGTTCTAACAGTTCTTCTCTATTTTTCCATAATCCTGAAATCAAACAATGCATTATCATTAAAAATACAATTTTACGTATTTAATTGTAATTCTGAACGTAATCCTTAACGTTCGATTACCTCATCTTAATATAAAAGATGATAAATAAATTTTTTTAAACAACTTCTTTATATTGTACACTTTAATAATAAACTAAATGAAGTGCAAACAATAAAAAATATATAGAAATTATGGAATTATTTTTATATATTTATAGGCATCCATAAACATTTATTGTTTTAGAATTCATAGTTTACACTAAATGCGTAATATAATTTTTTGTGCTAAAAAAAAAAGTAAATTTTTGCCTTTAGCAAAATTGCGTTTAGTTAGTTTTTAAATAAGACCATTCAAAAGCTAATGAGTGAATACTTTGTTATACATTAATTATCAGAGGCAGCTCGCGTTAAACATTTATTTTATTTTCGCAAAATCTAGGACATTTTTTAATATAAGAAAATAATATTTTTAATCATTTTTAAATTATAAAGTACAAACAAACAAAATAAAAAATTTTTTTACCACATTGTAATCCAGCTAAAAAAGCTACTCCTAAGATTGACATCTCAACAGATACGGGACGTTCTACTTCCAACCCCGTCGAATCAGCTAATGCTTGCAGAACAAAATCATTTTTGGAAACTCCACCATCGACTCTAAAAATCAATGATATATTAGTACGAATCAATACAATATATTATATGTATATATTGTAGTTATAAGCGTTAAAAGTAGTAGAAGTCAATAATAAAACTAAATAAAGCTTTCTCTTTTGTAATATTTTACAATATTATTAAATATATTATAAAATGATCTTTTAACATAATATAATATTATAATATTCTTATTACTTTATTCTTTGATATGTGAAAGAAGTTTCCTTGCATAGACATTCGTGAAGTAATTTTATCCTAAAAACGAGACTTTCCAATAAAGATCTAATAATATGTTCTTTCTTTGTTGTAGGCTTCAATCCGAAAAACCCAGTTGCAGCTGTATAATCATTTATAGGCGCCTGTAATAAACAATGTATAGTTAAATATAATAGTATAGTTAAATATAAATTTTTGTATAGCGGATTCAGATACGTTATTCTTTTTTATTTTAATTGAATGCGAATACTCAAATGTTCTTTTTTATCTGAATTTTATATACAGGGTGTCCAAAAAGGTCTCATATTCTTACAATGGCAAATGCTGTGGAAAATTCTAAGTCGAAAACTTTTATGCGAAAATATCGAAGCTATAATAGTTTTTAAATGGGAAGCACTTAAAGATAACTAGTCAATTTGTGGAAAATTGGCGCGCTCAGGCCAGAACTTCCCAAGGGGCCAGGCTAGAATTTCCTACAGAATTTGTCATTGTAAGGACATACGATCTTTTTGGGACACCCTGTATAACAACAAAGTACAAAGAATATTTTTTAAATGTTTAATTTAACCATTAAACTACATACTGTATGAAACATACACTACACTGGATCAGATTGACTCCAATCACTGTAAACGTTATTACAAATGTTATTACAAAAAAACTATTTATTTTTTTAGTTGAAAAACCTAAGTATATTCTTCAAATATTTAGAAATAAGGTGTATTTATTCCGAATAAGAAAAAAAATTTTAATGTTGTTGTTTAAAAAATTGAAATAAAAGATATTTCGGAGCAAACTTTTGTTGAGGTCATGTTGACCCCAACACGTATAGTTTAAGAATTAAGAAGAAAATGCAATAAATCATATATTTTTCATATATTTGATATTAATCAGTTAATATGTAATTTTTTATCTTCTATTTTTATAGGAAGATAAGGAAGATAAGAAATTTTTAGAATAATTTTCTTAATTTGATTATAAAAACAGATATACTTTCTTATGTTAAACAAATAAATTTATAATATTTTTATATATGAATTAATATCGAAATGTAAATTACTATAATAAGACATACTTGCAATCCGCTGAATGCTGGGACGAAATATACTCCATCGGTGTCAGTGACCGAGTTTGCTGCATCGGATGTTTCCAAAATATTGTCTATAATTCCTGTAACAATCATAAATAAACATCAACATATTATAATAATAATGTATATAGAATTTTTTCTAGAAAAAATAAAATTTTATGCTTTCAAAACTTACATGTATATTATTTTATATGGAATAGACATTCATATAAATCATATTATGAGATATATAATAATACAATATTTGTATTATATGAGATATAATAATTTACTCTGATCAAAATAAATTTATAAATTTGATATATAATATTATACAATACTATAAATTTTATCATAATTTGATAATAATTAAAAATTAATAAATTACCTATTGATTTAGCCCATTCAATTAGTATACCGGTGTCATTTGAAGCTCCTTCCGCAACATATATTAATTCTTTCCCGATTCGCCATCCGACAACTGGATAAAGTCCTATTAATAATTTTTTAATTTTAATTTCATTATATTTTTTTAAATTAGTAAATATATTCGCAATGTGTAATATAAGTTTGAAAAATTACCAGCAACAGATGCATGTGGTTCTTGTCCCGTGTTAACATTCACGAAAGTGCCTGTTCCCATAGTAATTTTAAAATCGCCTGGTTTGAAGCATCCTGAACCAAATAAAGATGCTGCTTGATCCGCCATCTAATATTACCAAGATATTATTGAAATTAAAGGAACTCATTAACTTTGAAATTGACTCATGAGACTTTGTATGTAGTGTTTACTCAAAATTAATTATAATATTGTAATTCTAATATTATAATAATTATAATATAGTATTATTGATCATTAAATTAGACAAAGATTTACATTGGCTTACTTACTGAACAACAAATTGGAATTTCAGCTCCAAATATGTTTTTGGGCATAACTCCGAAATTTCCCGCGGTATCAACCACTTCTGGGAAAATATTTCCTGGCAGTTTTAACATAACTAATGCCCAGTTGGCCCATTCCATTGTAAATGGATCGAAAATACCAGTAGCTGAGGCACTTGAAACATCCATTATATGCTTTCCTACAATAAACTCACTAAAATTAGTTCAATAATATAACAAATAAAAATGCTGTCATTTTTATTGTAAGAAAATGTAACTGCTACATATACGAATTTTATGAGAGAAATATTATTTAGTTAATACTTATAAGAGAGAGAGAGAGAGAGAGAGAGAGGAAGAAAATTATAAGGTACTACAATAAATCTAAAGACAAAATATAAAATATTGTTTTACCTGTTAATTTATATAAAAGCCAACAATCCACACCTCCAAAAGCTACGTCTTCCTTATTCGCTTCTCGGAGATCCGGTATATTCTGCAGAGCCCACACTAATTTTAAAGTAACCTATGAATCAAAGCGAATGAAATTAAGATTTTAAACTATCCATGATCATTGAAAAAAGTTTAGAAAAATCTATAAATTTTTTTGCAAAATCATGCTAATTATAGTTTAAATTTAATGATATAGGATAGTTTATCGAGATCAATTACAATTAAGACAAAGCAGACAAACAAGATAATCGACTAATAAAGCATTTCAACCTGCATATTCATAAATTTTATCACGCTGCCAGCCAGAAATCGCTTTCTTCTTGTAAATGTGTACAAGATACTCGCGCCCATTCTTAAACCCTTCATCATTATCGAATGATTCCATTCCTCAACCAAAGCTGCTGCTCGTTGATCCTTCCATGTTATAAATCTGAAACAATAATCGTAATCGTGAAATTTTGTTCAAATCGAAATATCTTTATAACTCGTCGCGTTTTTTTTTGTAGTACTCTTACTTGTGATAATATTTTCCAGTTTTTATATTCCATGTTATAAAACTAGCACGTTGTGTTGATATTCCAATGCAGGCAATATTTTTCGGGTCGATTCCGCTATCTGTAATCATAAATAAAACGACTTGTTTTAGTTGATATAAACGAGAAATAAGTTGCGAGATAACATAAAAAACAAACTAAACATATAAAGGATATTAGTCGATCGTGGGCGATAGAATCCGAAGTTCTAAGAATATTTTAATTTTTTTTTTCATATTATCTATTTTTTAATTTCTCTTTGTGAACAAAGATGATAAACCAAAGATGACATAGCTAAATATTTGGAATATAAAAATACCTGCAAAAAAAATTCGTATGAATTATTATTTGACGAAAAGGAAAAGACATTCCATTGTTAGATCAGATCAATATGCAAAAAGAAGATTTTGTTTGATTAAATAAGATGCGATTTTAATAAAATCTGAAAATATAAATTTAATTGACATAATAAAATCATATATGAATAACAAACATTTATTATTTCTTACTTTCGATGCATCCGAATTGGCTTCATCTCGGTTTACGGTGAACATCTCTAGAACAGGTCGAAATAGAAATGAGGTTGCCACACTTTCGACGGATTTTCAAGGATTCAATTTAAGCCTGACGACGCTGATCATACTCGATGCATGAAAATTTATCAGTCAATAATCTTATTCATTAGCGTAATAATTGAAGAATAGCAGCAGTAGGCCGTTTTTTATAATTTTCCTAATTTATAATTAATGGATTATTATGATCACAGTCGTGGCTCAAATTGAAGTTTTATATGTTTACTAAAAACGCGTGAAATCTAACTTTTCTGCGTTCATCCAGTCCAGATTATGGTTTATGAATTGTGGAGTTCGAAAAGATTCGCATGCCTTTCAAAAATAATTGAGATATAGTCTAGATTTTACTCTTTCTGTTTATATCATTCTTACTGAAAAGAGAACCTACAGACGTTGCAGGTCAAATATAGACTGTTTACTAAGAAATGATTAATTGAAAAATGATTGATAAAGTTTATCAAATTGATACTCTATAAAAGATGATGTTATTCGTAACTTACGATCCAATGTATCCTTGATTACTTTTATTATAATCCGCCATAAATGATCGGGATCTATCTCCACAAAGCCAGGCTCTGGATAGATCAGATCTACCTAAATTGGAAAAAGTAAAGTTTCATTTTTATTTTAGTTTATTTCGTTTAATTTAGTCTTCTTTTTAATTTAATAACTTTAAAATTCCAGCTTGATATTTGTTTTTATATTTTTTTTTCTGAGAAAAATATAAACAGAGAAGTTTTAAATTGAATATGTAAATTTTTAATTTTTGAATTATAAATACTATTTTGTTGTGAAATAATAAAACATTTCGTAAATGTTTGAAAAGTTTGAAAAAATTTAGATTCAATCTACTTAGAAAATAAAATCGTGTTTTAAAAATCGATTTATATACGTTATTCACAAATATGTAAATTGTAAGAAATGATTAATTAGAATTAAAATGCATTATGTAAAGAAGAAATTATTGCAAATAAAATAGATACAAAATAATAAAAAGACATTTAACGAATATATTAATGCAAAGTGTTTCAATAAGTATTGATTGATACTTCTCTCTATTTTTTTACATATCGAATATAATAATTGTAATTCTTTATGAATAAAATTATATATAGGTATAATAATATCATTGACTTATTAATTATATAAAATAAACATTGTAATGTGTGTGCCATTGCTTAACATTTTTTACAAGTATAGATTGCTGCAAATGATTTTTTCTTTTATAATAAAAATAATAATAGAAATATTTATTTTTGCAAATATATGTTACTACTAGCTATTCAAATAATTATGATAAAAAGATCTAAAGTGTAGCGTATATGTGAAACAAAATATATTCTATTCTGAGTGATAATACGTATTATATGCATAAATCGATGTTTAGCATTTACAAGTGTATACAGTCTGTTTTGAAGTGTTCTAGTACAGTTCCGTTATGTCTGACTTTATTAATCCCCACAGATCTAAAAAGCATCTTTACCCTGCAGTAATAACTGCATGAATTGTTCGACCTTGAAAACATTCTTGCTTTCCTTTCGCTTTTTTCTGTACCTACAGTGTTGGATAATATTTTTTACGCTTCTCTCGCACGCGTGTATGAAAACCTGTTTATCAAAAAACATACACATTTTTTTCTCCAGCGACGCATCTTTCATAAATCTATTTGGCATATATTTGGCATGAAATGTTACCGCGTCGCGTGATAATTCAGAGATAAATAGCAAGACTGTACCGCTTAAAATTACAGAGACCATTTATTTTTTCTATCTTTGACAGGAAATGGATTCTGTTATTATTTACGTTGATGTTACGGTGTACAAGATTCTTTGCAAACTCATCGCAAAAGGCATCGTTATTGCTTCACAGTTTAATAAGAAAAATTTGCTACTCATTCATTAAGTGACGTATGCAAATGTCATATATGCAACAATTACATATATAACAACATATGTAAAAACTGAGATAAAAAGTGAAGAGATAAAATAAACTGCCTTTCATTCCTTACTATTTCGCGAATTATTAGCATAAGATTAAATATACCGCCGATTTAATATTAATTTTTCAATTTTATTTCAACGTAATATAATATTTCTTAAAAAACAATAAGTTATAGTTTAACTAATTTTACTAATAATGTAAAATGCAGCATTTTATGTTTATTATATTAATGCAACAAAATTATATTATGATTATATCATATCAGAATAACTGTAAGTAACAATAACAATGATATCACATATACTAGTGATATCGAACTTTTTCAATGATATCTCTTTAATCTTTTTTTCCTTATCTTTCTTAATATCTCGTGAGGTTCAAAAATACGTACTTTAGCTTCAATCTTAGTCATCGTACAAAATATTCAAATTCCATATTTAAATACAAATTCCAATTCCATTATCATCCAAGTTTATATTATAGGAAATTAATTGCAACAAACCTTTTCTGTCGAAGAGGCTACTGTAATCGCCTTTTCATTCAGGATGTGAAAACGCACCGTAGTGGTGCCAACGTCAAGTGCCGCGACGTATCTCATGGTAATGCTCTTTTCCAGCAAATTCAAAAATCCCACGTTGATTTATCCACTTATTCTCGCATTCGCACTCGACCCGATTACGATCTTGAACTGTTTGACCACGGCGCCTAGTACCGACTGGTATCGATTGATATTCGCTATGTACCTTTTACCTCGAGTGTTACATACAACAACAAAAAGAAGGGGAACGCTGTGCACGCGAGGAAAGACAATTAATAGCTCGACCGATAATTAACTCGAATCAAAGTACGTGAGAGCACGTTTATCGTGACTTGACCGCGTTTTCACACATAGTGGCCCAGTAGGTAGTTTTATCGGGACTACACGCCGCGTCATACAATGAAGCGATGAACTCCCGGCTCGCCGGAGTGAGTGGGGCATATTATCGGAGCGAGTGTACCGCGTCGGGTCTACTTCTTGCCGATTATGGCTGAAACACGCTGTCAGAAAGTCGCTGAATTCATTCCCTCTCCAATGTTTTCCACCTCGCGAATCTAATCGATGATTCGACTGTCAAAGGTCATAGCTATTATGGTCGTAGTGTCCGCTCGTAGTCGCGCAATCAATGTAACACACATGTGCTACAAGATTTTTCTAATTAAAGAACATTTGAAAATATTCTTTGTAAGAACTTTATTTTGTAAAATTTTTATAATCCAACTTATTAATAGCTTTATATTACATTATCAATTTGGAATTTGGAAAGAGTAATCATGAACGAGCTATATCTTTTACATATGATGCAATCTTGATGTGGTATTTCTGGTTTTTTTTTATTGAAGCAATAAATTATATTCTGGAATTTCCTAAGACCTATGATTTTAAGATTAATTGCTTAAGTAATTTTTTTATATTTAAAACTGAATACTAGAAACTAATAAATTAAATCAAATTAAATCTCAAGGGAATTGTGAGAATCTGTGATATTTTATATACTAGCAGCTATTGCGTTTTAGAAATAATCTACACAGTTATCAGTTTAATTTACCATTGGATTACTTAATCAATGTTTCATTGTCACACGTCTGTTATTCTGCACCAGAGATATAAAATGACATTATATAACATAACATTATACAACTCACATGCTATTTACACTTGTAAAAAGTTCAAATAGTTTACTTTTTGATGTTATTGTGTGAACGAAATTTAAGAAATTTTGAACATTTTGTTTACAGCATTACAGATTGTAATATTTTATTTAATTCACGCGTTTTTCAACAAGACATTTTTGAATAATGTAACGAAATTATGTTTATTTTTTGATCACATATATTATGTATTATGTAATTTTAATATACATATATATATATACATATATGTATATTAAAATTAGCATACAAAGCCATTAACACTTTACCATTTGCCTTAAAATGTAACGTAATAGATGATAAAATAAATACGAAATAGATAATTGATACCAAGCGATATTTAGCGATAGCATCGCGACACCAGGTATAAAAAGAGTAACTGACCATACCCCACAGCATTAAATTCGAGACGCCACCAAGCTTATTCAGAAACCTTAAACGAGCCAAACGAGTTTCAAATAAAATATCTTGGAAATCTAAACTTATATTAAAAAATTTAAAGACACTTTTTTCACATAATGTCGACGTAAGTTTTCGATTGTGATCAATACAAATAAAATTAATGCAATAAATTCCAAGATTTCAAAATCTAATAGCCAAATATTCTTTTGCATTTTAGTTTAATTTTATATGCATCTATTTTTGTTCTTCAAGGGGCTTTACTTACAGTGTTATTTAAATTATGTAAATATTGATATGTACACACACATAATAATTTCTAATGATACCGTCGAAACATACCAGCAGAGAGAAGAAAAGGAAGAGGGAAAAAGAAGAGTGGGAAAGAAGGAGAGAGAGCGAGACTGCGAGAGAGCAAGAGACATAAACTTGTATACATAAACACATAAACGCATTCCTGTGCTCACTCACGCTACAACCACATGCAAATTGATAGAGTATTCAGTAGATAAATTGATTATCAAACAAATGTGCCAATGGCAGCAAATCATTTGTTTTCAATTAAAGTCAAAACAAGTAGGTTCAAGTAGGTTCAAAAGGATTATATACTTGATGAACTCTGCACATTACTCATAAGTAGAACAAAAATTATAATGACATCAAAATAACACTAAAATAGCGATAAAATGATATAATAATAACATTTTCGAGTCATTTTATTGTCATGTTGATATCTCTGTGACTTAGAGTCAATCCAAACAAACTTGCATAACGCATAAACATATACATAAGAAAATTGATTGGTCCATAAACTTGTGCATAAGGAAAATAAACCAATCCATTCTCTTATACATATGCTTATGCACTTATGCAAGTTTGTCTGAATTGACCCGTCATACGTACATTTCCATAACCGTATCATAACTCGTATGTATGTACATACACTGATAATATATTTAAACGCGAATTTCGCAAGTTTCATTCGGTTGAATCAATATCCATCACGCGAATAAAATCGACACAACGACGATTATATTTTCGAATATCTACAATTTAACCTTGCGTATTTAACGTTACAATTAAAACAACAATTGCCAAAGCAAATATATATATATATATATATACATAGAAAGAATTAATCGTTAAAATACAGAAAATGCATGAGCGTGAAGCTAAGAACAGAGCGCATAGCGCCGATGCGTCCCACGGCGCTTTTGGCGCGTGAAGTTCGCGCGTGAGACGAAGTAACCTTTGCCATCTTAATTCTTGTTTCATTTCCAGATCTCACACAAGACGGATCGGTTCCGATTCCGGATAAGTGATATCGCGACTTGTTTAATTAATGAGCAAAAACAAATTATAGATTCTTTCAGTTTGCAGTTCGCAATTTTTAATGAGTTCTGTGCATTTATAACTTTTTATATTATTTATATCATATAATTCCATATTTGAACATTTCTTTCGAAAACTTATATACTTGATATTCGCGAAAAATAATCAAGTCTATGTTTTCTCGAACTCAAATATAATTCTGATTTGAGCGAAAATTAAACATATCGTAAAGAAATGCGAAAGAATTGTTTGATTAATGAATTAAATTTTGTGCAATCAAAGTAATTTGCTAGTATAATGTTTTCGTTTAATTTCTTAGTGCATGCATATTTTGCGATTTAATCGGCATGCGCACATAATAATCGAGCGTTATTTGCCGGCATTGAATTAGCCAGTAATTGAAGAAGTTTTATTCTAACAATTTGCTGGACGAAATATAGTCAAAAAGTAAATTACCAAGAGCAATAAGAAGTAGGTCTAATTTAGCCTAAAGAAATGGCAGCATAATGAATCAAGAATGTCGATCAAGGTATGATTGTATAAAAGTAAAATTGTGTTTGTGTGAAAAATTGAGATAAACGAATATCCAAGATAGACATTCTGGAGAAATTATGTATTATCAACCAGTAGATTTGTAGGAGTTAATAATGTGATTTTAATTGGTCTGAAGAATAGAGAATTCTTTTATCTCATACAACTTTTTCGTTATTCTTTTAGGAATATATGGATTGATATTATATTTCGATAACAAGAGATAGCAGATCGCAGAAGGAGAACAGCAGAGATATTGCGTAATGAAATAGGAGACATGAATAATGAGAAATAGGGTAATAAGGGTCAGAGTAGTATGACGGAAGCTAATAGGGGTTAAGTTTAGCAACGAGAAAGCGAATAATGAGACTAAAGATAATAATGTACAGAATGATATATGCACATATCATGAAACAACAAAGAGATAAATACTGCTGATTTAAGAAAAATAAATTTTTTAATTTACCATAATAATAATAATAATAAACATTTTATCTAAATTAACATAAGGAATGTAATTAAAAGGAACTTGTTAAAATTGATGATATAAAAAAATATGTATATATTTATTTATATATTCATAAAAGAATAAATGCACCGACTGCAAAATAATTTGTCTACAACTAAAAATTTAGTTTCAAATTGCTCATTAGAAAAAATAACAATAGATGCATTAGAAAAATAGCAACGAGATGCATCTAGAAAAAAAAGCTTAGATTGGCTGTAAATCTTTATTGTGAATCGAAACAATTTAAAGCAATCTGGATTTATATTTACGTATCTTAATATTTCTCTCTTTCAAAATTTGAAGATTTTATGATATGCAAATTTTTATCATTACTATCTTCATGTACCGCAACGTATAAAGATTTTTGTTGATTATTATGTGCTTTACTGCAATATAAATCATCAAATATAAAAATCATAGCCATAAATATTGATACACCTGCAAAGATAATCCACATAATCAACTCTAGCNCGACCTGCAAAAGAAATAATAAATATTTGAAATTAATTTAAAAAATATGTATATTGTATAATATAAATTTAAATAATAAATAAAAATTTAAAAATTTATTAAAAAAATTAAAATTTAAAAAAATTTTAATCAGAAAATTGGACGTGTTAAATATATTTGATCTTTTTAATGTAAATAAATGTTTAATAATTATCAAATCTTACTTCAAGGATTGCTCGCACGATCATTATTATGTATGGCCTTTCAGAAATCCATTCCCAAACCATGAATGGTAATAACACGAGAAACAGTAATGAGTCGAGTACATTTATGACAATTACAGAAATAATTTTGTTTAGTTCAAACACAGTCCATATTCTTCTATACATACTGATAAAAGATAAGTAAATTATATCTTACAATATTTGAGATCTAATAACGAAATCGTCTAATAACGATCGTCTAAAGACGAATTTAATAAGGACTTAATGTTTAATAAATATAGATTGCATTTATATACGTAAAAAACATGAAAAAAAGTTAATATATAGATGATAGTTAATATAAACTTTACATTAACATACAATACATATAAACAATAGTTAATAAATTAAAGAAACATTCTACTTACGTGGATTTTTTATTTTACATTTCTTAAATAAATGATCTTCTATGAATTGTATTTTTATGCTTAATGCATTCGTTTTTTAAATTTACAAATGGATTTGGAAATCTAGCCTATATTGTCAAACGATGACCAAAATATTACACATAATTATTTTAAAGCATTTTGCAATACTTTTTTTAAGATAATAAAATTAATTTTTATCTATTATAAATTTGGAAACAAAATGAGTATTAAGTATATTATGAAATTATATTATGAAATGAAAATTGTAATACGCGTGTGATTTATAGTTCATTTGATACGCCGCTGTCAATTAACAAACTTATCGTTGATTAAACCAGAATTTACAACTTCACATGATTCTATAAATTTTGATAATAATCGATCTTTTCTAATATGTGTATAAGCTGTTTTTGCCTTAATTAAATAAATTTAAATATTTGATTGATAATATTCGAAATTCTATAAAAAGATATAAATAAATAAGAAAACGGCTATATAATTTTCATAATTTATTTATTTAATAGCGCTCTAAATTCAGCAATAAGGCATAAATCTACAAATAATTTTGTCTAAAATAAACAAATTAAATACAAATTAAAATATTATCTAAAATTAAAATATTAATTTGTATAATATTTTTTGGCATCGTGTATAAAGAATAAAGTTATGACTTTATCCTAAACCATAAATGCGACATTAAAATTTGTAAAATTTATCGCTAAATACTTATGCAATCTTACTACTCTAGTGATGTGTAATAAGCGTTATATTACTTGTGTAATAAGACTTATATTACTACATTGTATATACGCAATTTAAGCATAATCGGTGATACAAAAATTTAACAATATATAAAATTAGAAATCTAGATATTTTAAACACTTCATAGATTTAGTAAAACAAAAAGTTTTTAATAAAAATAAAATTTTACTTTAAAATATCAAACGTTTAAAAAGATCATAAAAATACTTTTCAAAAATATAAAAAAGTGAGATTTCTTTTAAGCATTTTTAGAATTCTTTATATAATTCTTTATATATTTTTTTCTAGAAAGAGAATTTATTAAATTTATTAGTCTAAATCTAGTTAGCTTAGCTTCTATAAAATAAAGAATATATCAGTATTCATTCTTTGCGGTAAAATCAATAGGTCACTCGTTTATGATAGCAAGGTTGATGTGTCACATGCCGGTGATTCCTATGTGCTACGTTCCTCGCATGCTTTCGTCTTTCCCTAGCGGCTACTTGTTGTCTGTAGACGAAGAGCGGTCTAAAAACCTTGGAATCTTGTGCCAGCATATCTTCCGCCTCGCTAGCAACCTTCTCATCGACCTTATTCTCAGATCCCATACGAACAGATCTCCTTATTCTAACACTTTCATTTTCTGATCCTAACTTAGCAGATTGACGATTAGTGCTTGGCAATGGCAGTCTTTCTATAAACCCATTGTTATCCATCTTGTTTTTCGGCATTCCATAAGCTTCCACCTACCAAAAATACAACTTTCATTATGTGTTTTAAATTATTACATATATGATACATTGTTTTATTACTTTTAAATAAAATTTATATATTTGATGAATTAATTTAACAATTATAATTATGTATTATTACAATTTATAATAAAATAGAATAATTGTTGAAATTATTAATTTAGATTTCTAAAACTGTTATTAAATTTAAAAGTAATAATTTAATACAATGTGTGTCTTACATTCTGTTATAAATCTTTTATAAATCTATATTCCAAATATCAATAATATTAAAAAATATTAAAGTAATATTTTAAAAAATGTTTTAAAAATTTGAATCACATCGTATTCAGAAATATATATTATTTAATTAAAGATATTATATATATATATATATATATATATATGTGTATATATACCAATCGTCCACTTCTCAAAGTGTCATCAATGCCATCTTCCCCAAGATGCAATCTTTCGATAAGACCGTTATCTTGCAGATGTTTTTTCGGTAATCCGTAAGCGTGAATGCCCGGTTTCTCCTCATTGGAATTCGAATGGATCCTTCGCACTTTACCGTCCAATCCAATTTGATTATGGATCTGTACCCGCTCGATGTACCTCTCGTCATCCAGAGATTTACGCGATTGCGTGTAATCTGGTTGATTGATTGATCGAATAGTAGAATTTGGTATAACGTTTGCACGATGTCGAGCTCGCGCACAGCTCAAGCTCAACGAGAGACCCAATAAAAAAAGCTGAAAAAAGTAGTTTAATATTAATATTTACCTATACAATTTTCTTTTACCTATTTATGAGAATGTTAATTTCAATGCTCTTATCTTTAAATAGAAATTACAATATTGTACGAATAAAAATGCTTTGTAATTTTATTTGAAAGAAAAAAAAAAAGAAAATATTGATATAAAGGTATGTTATATATCAAAACATATACATATACTCAGATAAGAAGAAAAATTTTAGCCTCATTGTAATTTTAAAATATAATATATAATATATTGCGTAATAAGTCTACATTTAAATTTAAAAATCAATAATACTAAATTTAATTATTGCAACATGTAGTAATCTTTAAAAAATTAATGTCTAAAATAAATTTCTATATAATTATAACATTAGTAAGAATGATCTTATCACAATTATTACTGAATATATTTCAGAAATTAATTTTGTAATTATTGTAAAAATTGTTACAGCATGAAATTGTACAATTATTATTCAAATAATAGTAAGAAATCCTTTTTACTTTCTATTTTTTACATATAATGTGTGTATAATGCTTTGCGTATAATGTTATTAACATTGTATTTAGAACTTATAATTATAAAATTCTATGTCAGCAATAGATGTGCGTTTTGCAGAATAATCTTATAATAATTATTGCAAAATGTTATGAATGGAAAGATGCAATACTATTATGCATTTATTACAAAAGTTTTCTGTCTGGGTACTAAATTAAAAATGCAATTGGATCTTTTTAAATTCTTTCAAATTATTATAATCTCTTTTACACATAAAAATGAAACAGAAATGAAACATAAAGATGTTATCTTCTGTGGTCTGCCACGATAGCTTTAATCATGCTTCAATAAAAACACGGAAGATTACATATTTCCTTAAGCGAATATGCTCCAATGTCATTTACACAAACGGAATAAAAAATGTCACTTCCACGACCTCACGGAAAATTGTTTTCTTGACGAGAATCAATTTGATAAATTTCCTGTTTGTCTTGTGTTTTAATATTTATATTAATGTGAAGATATTTATGTTAATGTGAAGATAATAAAATAAAATTTTATTCATTTTTATGGCTTCCACTTTTAATGATAATTAACGATTATTGTGAAAATATTACACAATATGCTTCTTATTATTATTAATAGAATCTATATAATAGAAAATTAAAATAAAGCTTTAATAGAAAAAATTAATTTAAAATGTATGATGTATGATAACAACAATTAGAACCAAAAAGAAATATTGTCGAAAGATATTGAAATTAATATTTGCAATTTTATTATCATATTTTTATTTTACCTGATCATTATATTTAATTAATATGATTGATCTACTTAAATTTGTTATATTGTTAGTAAAGAAATATAGCATTCCAATTACATCTTTAAATAATTAAGTTATTATTTAAAAATAGGTTTACAAACTTTATATATCTCATATTTTTATTATATTTTTATTAAAAATTAATTTTACTTTTTAACATAATAATTTATTAAATTATATTATTAAGTTAAGCGATAAAGAAAAAATAAATACAGCAATAATTACAACTTGATTCATCATATTTAAAATGTTCTGAATAATATAAAAAAAAAACCGTTGAAAATAGAGTTTGAAAAATTAATTATTAATGAAAGATTAATTATTAGATAAATTATGCTATCTTTGTTTCTTACCGTCAATGTTAATCTCATCGTACAGCAGTACTTTCCTTCTTTCTATCGTGAATGTCCTGATTGCGAATCGCTTTCCAGTTCTTACTCGGCGGCTTACTATTCGGACTGTTAGGCGGCGTTTGAGGGGAAAGATCGACCGCGCATCGGTTATATACGTAAGCCGTCTGCGATCTCGGCAATTAAATTAGTCTCATACGGGAGTTTGCGATATGTAGATTCGTTGTAGAGCGAGAGCAGTCTTGTTCCCGGTAAAAATCCCTCCACTGCGAGACTTCAGTGAGTCACCTTCGTAAACGAACCGTGAATGGGTGAAGAGACTCGAAAATTCATGATGCTTCTTTTACAACTCGAGATGGGTGAAAGTCCTCAAGAAAAAAAAGATATCAACAGAAGAGGAAAGAGGAACAGACTTTTGATTATTCCTGCATGTAATAATAATAGTTTCAGAATGTTTTGTTCATTTTATAAAATTTCACTACATATAAATATATAAATATTAAT
>JAJVSH010000025.1:201563-219829 GCA_021460005.1 Tetramorium alpestre
TAATATGTGATATATATCACATATTATATAAATTTTTTTCTATTATATTTTTATAGACATAAGAGTTATTCATCGAAAATGAATCGATGTAATAATATGAAGCAACAATTAAGCAGCAATTAATACTGCTGTAGCGTAATTCTTTTTGACAACTATAAATTGGTATTTCTAAACTGCTGTTATGTAAAGAATTAATCATACTTTGACGTGGCTCGTTATCGTTAATAAAAACTAATAATCGTACTAATCATACTAATAATTAATAAGTATCGTTAAAAACAATAATATTTGGATTTTTAAATATCATGTTTAATAAAAAATGCATAAAAATATTAAATTAATATTTTCATATTCATAATTCATAATATAATTAATCAGTATGTATATGTATATAAAACAAAATGTAAACCTTATTAGGTTCAGTGGCGGGCATAACAACCACTTTCTTTTTTACTACTAAGCCTTCTAAAGATCCATTGCCGACTACATTTTGCACAGCATCTTGCACCACTGGATCCCGCACAATAGCGGCCAATGTATCGTTTGTAGTCTGAGGTTCCGTTGGTAACAGATTTTCAATATCTTCATAATCTATAGGTTTCGCGTCCGATATTCCCACGAAGAATAAAAAGATCACAAGAAACATGATACTTCCGAACTATAAAATGCAATCAATAAAATCTCTTAAATATAAGCTATTTAAGTCTTAATCTATTATTTCAATATAATAAAAACCAAAAATTGTATAGTTTAAATGTGTTAAAGTTTAAAATAGACTTTATTTTCTCAAGATTTTAATTTGGCAAATTTAATTACTAAAAAAATATCTATCTGAAATATTACACAACATTGGTCATTAAAAAAATTATGTATTTTTATCATATTATTATTGTATATTAACTTGAATCGTTAATAATAAAAATAATTAAATCATTATAATTCAGCAAATTATATATCTTTCACATTTTCTGCAACTTTATAAATAATCTTTCTAAAATAGAGGATTTATATTGATTTTGTATGACGCAAAGAGTGTAGTATATATTCTTCGTATATTTATACATATTGTGTTAATTGCTACGTGAAAATTGGATTTTTCAAACGATTGATTTAAGAACATACCGATGAATCGTTTTTCATCACGATGACGAAACTATGCGATGTTCTGTTCCTGTTGCTTCAACGAGGTTGCTTCGCCAAGGATTTTCCAGCTCTGTTAAGGTATAACGGATCGTACTGGTTTTATACGACGTGCTGAAAGAATTATCGTTACTCTGCTAATAAACGTGAGTAACAACCTTGCAGTAAACTTTGTCGGATGCTGCATCATGTAGATCATAGAAACAGATCATAATTATCAATCATATAATAATTACTTCTGACAAATTATAATCTCATATTTCCTATATTTTCAAGTTTCATAAAATACTTCTTTTTTATTTTGATTAATATATATATCAGTAATGATTTATTTCTTATATTTTAATAACTTTAATACAAGATTAAAACTATCCTCTAAAAGTGAATCAGTGTATAATCACTAATTATCAGTGATAGACGTACTATTTGGTATATCTATCACTGATAATTAGTGATTATACACTGATTCATTTTTAGAGAGCAAAAAATTGCAAAAGATTGGACATTTATTTTATTTAATATTTTTAATATAATTTTTTGCATTTCACAAGTTTATGAAATGATTACAAAGTTGTCTAGTACGTTGGAATATTTCAACTACTGTTTGACCGACTACGAAGAAATATTAATACTTATCATTAGCGTGTTGTTAACGATATCGAGACTCGATGGGTGTTTAACGAATGACTTAGCAAGAGTCCTGAATAACAACTATAAAAGACTTGTCTGAACTTTCGGAGCCATTAGTCGGCAATTGGAAACTGTAGTCTTTGCATCATCCGACAAATCCGTGATTCAAATGGCACACTTCAGCGTCATCTTCAGCCTCTGCTTTCTCGCGATCCTGGCAGGATCAATACCCGTAGGACCGTCAACAACAATTGAAACTTTGTGGAACAGCACACATGACGTAAGAAATGACGAAAATCAACATATAGATTTGCTAAACAATGTGCAGGACAGTTATACTAAGCAATTTTTGCTTGATAAAAATCTCTTGAAGAACACTACCCAAGTTGGTGAACACGAGAAGAATCCATTATACTTGAATAAGACATCAGATGCATCCACAACTTCCACAACTGGCGACTTTTCGAGCAGCAAGAATATGCAGCATTTAAGCCACAATGAAAGTCGTGAAGATGATACAAATCACAAAGAAGGGCCATCTATAAGTTTCTCATCGCATGATATCCTACTAGATCCTGGTTTAATACCGGCTCGTCTAAACCGCCAAGCTGAAAAAGTTGCGGATTATTCAAATTTCGCATCGATCGAAAACATCTCCAGCGACGAGTCTAACGATTACGACAAGAACAGGAATGCCGTTCCATCGAAACGGAGTTCACAATTGGAGGGCGATCTCGATGTAGCCGAAGATAGATATCAACCTCCGTACCCGTATTGGAATCCTTATTATCGAAGACAGTTTCCAAATCAGAGATATCGAGCGAACGACAGAAGGGAACCTTATCGTAATTACTGGAGATATCCTGTATTTCCAGGAAAATAAATCTGGAAGGTTCTGAGTATTTTATTCTCTCTTTTCTTTTAAAAGGAAATTAAATTTGCCCGATTTGTGTAAGTAGATCTTGGAAAATAAATGACAAATTATTCCTGATAAGAAAAATAGAGAAACGTATATTAATAATTCAACAGCTATAATAAATAACTTTGAACTTGTAATTAACATCTAAATTGTAATGTTTCTTGAAAAGATTGCTCCTGAAATGATTTTAACAATGTTTTATAGTTAAAATTACTTCTTCGCCAATAAAAGTTGATACTTATAATTAAATAAGTTAAAGTGGAATTTCTTCAAAAATCTTATATTTTAAAATAAAATAAAAATATTTTTAATAAAATAAAATAATAAATTATTGTGTCATTTCATGAATTTCTATTCTCAATTCTAGATTTTAATAAACATTTTCTCATATTGTATGAATAATAGATTTACACTACGAAGAAACAAATAATTGTATTAAGAGATAAAAATGTATCTGTTATATTAATACATTATATTAACATCAAACATATTTACGTATTAATTGTAAATTATGACAAGAATAAGAAGTAAACGTATAATTAATTTTCTGCATTTATTTACAAAATGTCATACATGTATTTATTTCATCACACACATAACTTTTTGCGAAGAAATCATATCACAATGTAACTCTTTCATATGTACATTCGAATGTCCACAATATCATTAATTTGCTTCCTTGTATAATGCAACTTTGGTAGACAGCTTTCAATTATTAACACTAGTTTTAATTAATAATTAACTTACAATTAAAAATAAACGTTAATCATTATTATTTAATAACATTATAAAGAACTACGTGCTTATTCTAATTCTTCTAATCATTATCTTTATTATTAATTAGCTCTTTCGTAGACTTAACTTTAATCTGATTTAAACTTACAGGATTTTTGTAAGAGATCGTACATGATCAAAATAGTTAAATGCTTTGCTTATTTTTCCGGTCAATCTTATTGCTTCACTTAAAAGAAAGGCCTTCCCAAATGAGCAAGATTAGTCTCTCGCGTTTATTCATTTGCACGGTTAATTTTCGTCAAAATAACGAGGTCCCCCATCTTTTAGCATAATTACACTGTACGAGTTCAATACCCCTCTGCTGCCATTTTAAAGTTCACCCGTTTTTCAAGACGAAAATTTTTTTTTCGTTGCCGATTCTTCGTATTTTTTTTTTTACACCTCACATATTTTCATCTCAGCGGTAAGCTTCGTCGATATGTGAACAGTTTTATTTGCGCCTAAAATTTTCATATTGGCGCGAGTCTTCCACTTCGTTGTTTATAAGCTTAAGTTCTTCTCTCTTCTACGCTCACTTATAAATATCTGCGAGCAGTAAATTTTATTTCAACCCTTGACGAGTTTTGGATAAAAATTTCATCATAATAAAGCCATATCATTATAGCTTGTTATTTTTCACAACAGATATATTTGTACTTTAACTTTTTGTTTAATCAAATCATCTTGATAAAACTATCTTCATTTTTCTTTAATTATCCTTTTCATTTACCTATCTTTCTTTGATTTTCATCCAAATTTTATAACGTTTTTTTTTCTCATTACAAGCCCGATTTTTTCTTAATCCTTTTTTAGGATTTTGAAGATCTTTATAGCCGGTAAGGCTTTAGATTGATGTCTCCAAGTATCTCGAATGTATTATCTTCCCAATAATACCAAAATGAGATAATCAATCAGTTGCAGTTACCGAAATCTCCAAATCGATTTTTCCTTCTTCCGCTTATATTCGCCTACCTCGTCGAATTGCGTCTCTGACACGTTGTCGATACGCGACTTGCTGGCGATAGACGAAGAGAGGACGGAGAACATTGGTACCAGCTGCAGTCTCGAGATCATCATCATCTACTTCCTCTGTGCTGCGTTTTTCGATGTTAAAGTTGTCATCCACAACTTTAGAATTTAACGCGTACATCGGTTTCTCGTCCATCAAAGGTTGAGAATCGTCGAGTTTCTGAACGACTACCGGTACAATAAGTAAGGGAGAATCATCATACATGCTCGCCGTTCTAAGAGGTAATGCGTAAGAGCAGGCGATGAACAGCAATGCAAAGCCAACGAATGTGGCAGCCGTCTAAGAAAAAGAAGAGATAGCGCCTTTACATTTATTGCATTGATAGGCTTCTAAAAATTTGCGGATAATATCGATAGCCTATGCTTGAAAAATATAATTTCCAAAAAATTGTTTAGTCTAAATCAAACTTCTTAGAAATTTTTAACAAGTTCTCAATACATGTATAAAATATGTTTCGATATATGGAATACTCATTAGAATAAAACGAATTCGCTATTGATAATTTTCATAAACATTCAAATAAATTTTTGAATCAATCTATTTTTTAATTATTTACAAGAAAATTCTTTTTAAAAAAATTTTTTTCATAAATTATTCAAAAGATTGTTGAATTTTTATTACAGAAACTGTACGCGCATGAATGGCAAAAACGCATGAATCAAATTTGTAAAAGATATACTTACCATTCTGTATTTGAAAGTACCAGATTATACGATATTTTATAAGAAAATAACGATCGCTTTCGCACGATCACGTTACTTAGAAGAGGAAGTAGCGTTTCAATAACTCGATGCGAAGCGTCTATTAAGAGTACAATAGCACGTCCTAGGCAGCTCTCTCGTGACTTTATGGTGGCAGAGATCGAGCATTCGGTATTTATATGAAACAATGACGTCAAACCAGAGCACGCTAATTATACAATGACGTTCTACGACGAGTGATAACTGACCTGGTAAACCAGGTAGACACGACACATTGCCGATCTATCCTGAGTGTACTGTATTGCTTCTTGTTTTGCCGGCCTCACGGGTGTTAACTTGACCACAAGGGAACGTCCCCCTCGATGTTTGTCTGTTTACGCGTAAAATACTGATAATTTAGTATGTCACATGTATTCGCATGAGATTCCCCAAAATTATCGCGCAAATGCACGCCATCAAAACAAGAGACAAAATCTAAAATATTTTACCGTAATCTTGCTAGAACTTTTTGTAAAACGCAATTTTTTATTTTCTACATTTAGTTTCTTACTTGTATCAAAGATGTATTTTCCATCTCATTAAATATATTTTATTTAGGTATGTATTTAGTATATATGTATTTATATTTACCCCAATTTCCTTCTTTTCTTGTTGTAGATTAAAATATTTAAATATTATCGCATTCAAAAAATTATTTTATTTTTTACTAAAATAAAATTGTAAATATGAATAAATTTTAGAATTTATCTTATTTTTAATGTATTATACAAGACATATCTTGTTAAATAATATTTTATTATTTAAGATGCAGTCGTTAGATCTTCACGTGATGCGTGACATAAGAGAGAGCCGTCTTTAGAACGTTACACATTGTTACATCATAGCATGAAAATTTAATCTCATTTTTATCAATATTGCATAATAATTCGTAGTTAGAAAAACTATGAGTTATTCTATTTATCAATATATCAAAAATTCAAATTTGGATAGAGTAACCACATAAAAATTCGTTTCTTAATTTACTCCTTTCCAATTATCTTATTCCGTGATACATTTGTTCAGAAAATTGTTAGGAAACTAAAAAACGACAAATTAAATGAAGAAAATTACAAAATTATCTATATCTATATAAAATTAGCTACATAAATTTCATAAATACATTTGTGGCTTAACTTTTATTCTTTACCATTTCGTTTATTTTTATTCTTCTTTTATAATAATTAATGTACCGAGAAAATATCAATTAAAAATTCTTGTTCTTTTTTAATTTAAAAAATCATCAGAAACTAGGAAAGAACGAGTTGTTCGTCCTTGAATCCAGGATTCGAGAACTCATAAAGACAAATATGTATAACATTTCTATGCAAATAATCTAATTTATTTTTGGCTATTAAGTATTTTTATTGTACTGAAACAGATTCTCATGTGTAGTAGATCCTTTTAAAATGACAAGGCACACAACGAAGAATTATTCTATGGAAGGACGGTTTTTTTTCTTTTTTTCTTTCAATTTAGATGGTGGATTCAGCCTCCTCGTGCACAGATTCGCCGCTTTCGGTAGTTTCGCTTTTTGATCTGAAAGAAATCATCAGATAAGGATTTCTACGGATTTTAGTTAGAATGTGAACGACTAAGTACAAGATGGCAAACGAGGATAAAATAATTTGCGCTAGGTAATAATTCGTGGGGGATTGTTCGCATCGCTCATAAACATGTGTAACTATTTTTGAATTGAGAATCTTGAATCCAGATTGCCAGATGGGACAGAATCGGGATCATCTTGGGGTCTTTTAAATCGTTTATTTCAAAAATAATATAACTTTAATTTTGCAATGTTAATTAGGAATTTACGAACTCATCGAAATTTTTTAAATGCAATTATTAATGCTGTACTTATAACTTTCGAAATAAACGATCCAATCAACTCTAGACAAAAAGATACCAATAACCGATGTACTACTATCATTAGCTACCAGTAATTCATACATTTAATGACCATTCGTTAAGTTAATTCAAATTCATAATATTCAAAATGATACCAGTACAACCGTTATTGTCGCTTTAAAGACTAATCTAATTGGAAAATAATATCCGTACCAAGAGTCGCCAATTTTCAACATCGCTTACGAATCAAAATCGAATACGCTAGTCACAAATAAAATATAGATATGATACAAAATATATTGATTTTATCAAGATACTCCTGGTAAACACCGAATTTTTTAAATAGATCATCAGGCATTAAAATGGGTGTTCAAACGAAACGTACTAAACAAAATGTTCCTACAAATTTAACGATCAATAATTCACTGCGCTAATTCTAGTCAAATTTGTAGCTTTCTAATATAAAGACATAAACAAAAGAAAGTATATCCACTTAAACAATTTGAAATGCCTTCGATATAATTATCTCAGATCTACTACACTTGCGTCGATGATTCATAAAAAAAACATCTGAATTACCTGAATCCAGTATAGTATATGAATCCGGACTCTCCATAGAAATGTATTTTGCGAAAATAAATTTGCGATGAAAAATGTACAATTGTAATGTTTACTTGTTTTAAATTTGACGTATGAAATCTATAATGCGAAAGATTCTACTCTCTTAATATTATTTTGTAAAATATCTGCCAAATACAGTCTCTACGATGAGAGTGTTCTCGCAGGAGGGAACCATTTCGAACGAATCGGCTTGACGCACGTGCGTATTCACGAAAACATTGACTTTGCCGTTTCGTTACTTTTGTTATAAATAATTTTATTGTATGCAAATCTTTATGTCATCCAGTGCCTATCCGTGTAACTTGTTCATGGAATTCAGGTAAAAGAGAGAAACGATTAGGATGGTTTAAAGTTGCAATCGTCCCATCATATCAGCAAATTATGTACAAATAATATATATTTAATCTGATACATCTAATAATTAGAACTCGACAAAAAAGGCTCATTCATTAATAAATAATTAGATTTTCTAGAAACAAAAAATGTTCCTAGAAAAATACATACAATATTGCACTTGCCAAGAAGTTAATACGACTTTATATAAAAAAAACTTAGGTTCTTAATAATTTCAAATAATTTATATAATTTGAATTTTGCTGATAATTTGTGTGGCGATTTCTCATTACGCGCTTCACTTCTCTCTTCACCTATTTTTTTTCTTTTTTCTTATTCAATTCTTGCTTTCATACATGTTTCCAATTTTCGTTTCCCTTCTTTTACTGTACATTCAGTTTTCTATACATTAAAATACCATTCGACGCTATAATTCTACAACGATACATTGTAAATGTAACTACAGTTCGAGTTGTGCAAGATGTAGAATAGACTAGGGAGAAATTATCCTTACCGACGCTATGCGATTAATCGGTTTTTTTTTAACTCTTCAAAATACTTTTAATATACAAATATAAGTAAAAGAATAATGTAAAAAAAATAATAAAAATATATTCTTCATAATCATCTCAATGATAACATCTACATGATCATTTCAACATATAGCAAGAATTTTTTCGATTCTGTTGAATTTTACAAATTTTTCTTGTAATTCCTGTTTTCTATCTATTATAACGTTTGATAAAATTAAGAAAATTATGGAAACAATTATTTTGCTAATTAACAGTCGATTAATCGGACAAGCGTACAGCTTTCTCCACCTTCACATATTTTTGTCTTAATCCTTTGAGAAGCACGCTCACAATTATCTATTTTTCATATTGAGATAAATCCATGTTCTTTTTTTCACGTTTATAATCAACGATTGATAATCGTCAGTAATTGTAAAAAGGCCCCGTCGTATATAAAGGATGCATTATGTAGATTAAATGACATGATTTATAAAATGTATGCTCTAGCTGGTGCGCTTCTAAGAATCAAGGGTCGTCATTTTTTGTCTCGCCATTCTTACATCTGCCTAATGCGTACACTCGATTCTTATTATTACTAGTCCGGCTGCCAAGCGTATCGATCGAATCGTAAACGTTCGATATCGCCACGATGATCTACACATGTATTGCTTTAAATTGATGACATAAGTTCCTGCGACTGTCAAATTTTTTCGCGCAGATCAAGATCAAGCGCATCTAATTAAATCATCATTAATTTAATAATATAAAATTGATTTCTATTCGAGAATAAGCTCGATATTATCGCTCGCATTTCGTCAGTACCCTGATGCACGATCGCTCGGCAATCCGGAGATTATGGTAGATTGATCGATTCAAAATGGTCTTCCTCTGTAAGATTTTATTTTTTTCATTTTAAAAAATTACAAGCTGTAGCGGGAGAAGCGAGAAATTATAGTCAAGCAGAATCTGCATTTCCATTATAATTATTATTCTATGTCAATTTTTCATGATTAGAAAACGATTTTGAAGAAAACTAAATTCTTAATTATCAAAGAATATGCGTTATTCACAAAAATTTTGTGCATTACAAAAGAATCTAAAAAAAAAAATTGAGAAAAGCAATATTTTACTGTTGCCTTAAATAGTGGCAGCATCTTCAAAAGTACCATTTTGAAGAAATCAATCTTAGATTTACTACAGAAAGATAACTCTATTTATATATTGTCGGATAATAAAAACGGCTCGCTTCCACGGTGACTGTGCTCTTCCAAAAAGGGGAGAAGTCGCCGTTACACTATTCACCGATCGCTGTGGTTTCCCTTCCCTCCCCTTGTTTGTACGAGTAGGCACTTAGCTATGTTTCTGTTTTTTTTTTTGTTTGTATAACGTTATATCTATTGTATGCACACGAGTAGTATAAAAGAATGCGTCGCCAGATCTGCTCTTTCTTATCCGATGCTGAATGTGAAGCCCATAGATGCTTTGTCAAAAGCTTATAAGTAGATCACATGTGAAAATAGATTTCAACAACAATCATACCTAATTGGGAAGAGAAAAACAATTTCTTTCATGTAAAATGTTACAATGAAAAAATGAAAAATACTACTTTGAAATTATACCAGGGGGGAAATTTAATTTCTAGCGATGCCGTGCTCGCATTTTCCCGAATAGTGCTTCGATGAGTGAGTTGCACGATCAACATCGGTGACTATTCCCATCGTTCCTTCATTCTCTCATACACGCGTTTCTCATCTCGTATCCACGCATGCACACACGAACGCACGCACATCGGAGCGCACATCGGTTTTGGAACTTTAAATTAGCACCGTGTCTTCGTGACATGTGAACTTTCATGAGCATATATCTCATTTCCGGAAGCTTCGCGCGATCGCCAACAACAGGAGAGATGAGCGTCTGCGATCGTTCGTCTCGATTTTTTTTTTCATGTGTAAAATGGCGGCGGGTGAATAATTGCGATTTTTTTCAATTATGCAAATTATGCATTTTCGATTCAATTTCAAGACGTGTGAAACGATTGAAAGATCTCCACATCATGGTGCGTTTCACCATCGATCGTTATCACGAACGTTATGATGGGATTAATTGTATCGTTCTCTTTCAATCGATTCGTCGCAGACTGCGGTTTTATACTTATATAAATAATATCTCGATAAAAATTAGATAACAATAGTATATTAGTGCGTAAAGTTAAAACGTGTTGTTGACAATAGAATACTGCATATACCCCTCGACATCGTGTTTCATGTAAAGTGCTTTCGCTTCCTTTCTGTTCTCCATTCAATTTCTTTTGCAACGTTCTAACGTACATAATCACGTGAAGACAAGCACGATATGCGCAAGTATGACGTGTCTGAGAACCCCGTTGGGAGATCGTGCTCCAACGGTAGTAACGTACAAAAGTAAAAAATACGCTTTAGTGACGCGCATCTTTTGGAAACGTTGCGACGCACATTTTTTTCATCACGCTTTATCTTTGGATTGGAACACGATCTGACAAGTCTTTCTCTCAAAGTGGCTTATGTAAAAGCTCGACTTAAGAAATACGCGGGCTTAACTTTCGTCATTTTACCGCTCGTTTATTTCCTCCTCTTTCTGTCCACTTAGAAGTCATTAGACGTACTCAGTCTTTATCCACAATGCTCAATGCACAGTTTACTATGTATGCTGTTGGGCAAAGAGCTGGAATTCACATTTTCTAAGATTCCGTTTTAAACCCTTTCCCACGTCTCTCTAATAATGTAATTTTATTACTAAATTTTCAAAGTTTAATAAAGATATTGAGATAAATGCATAAATAAGTTTCAATTTAAAGAAACATTGAAAGCGAAAAAATATCACTAATAACTCTTGAAAATATACATTTTGTTTGTAACATATTTTTGTATCTTTTCTTTTATCAATAATCAAATTCGTGACGATAAAAATTCTTAACATCCTTTTTGTAAATTATTTAATAGAAAAAAGAAAAAATAATCTATCAGCAAAAGTTCTCTTGACATGAGAAATTCAATTTTTACATCATTGCATCTAATTGTAAAATAATTCTATTTCTAATCATAAAAAATTTGAATCTAATATTCATATATCAGGAATGTCTTGTTGCAGATTAAAATAATTGATTCTACGCTCTATCGTCGTGCATATTAATAGGATTTGTAAATAGAAATCTATAAACTATGAATTTATCAATAATTACATTAAATATCCCAGATAGCGATTTGCATAAGATATAACATACTGTTAGAACAAAAAAAAATAAAAAGATTGCAAATAAGAAAAAAGTGTATATCTTATTTAAAAATATAAAAATTAAGCAAAATTATTATAATAAATGAGAAACATTTTGAACTTTTTTGTAAAATGTTAATGTATGTATATAATGTAAATTTCACGAATGATTTTGATATAAGACAGTAGAATCTACTTCAATCAGCAATTAAAAACATTTATCTATGGAACGATAATAAAATGTTTAACAAGTTCTTTCTAGGCCTATAATTAATATTATAGACCTTATAACGCTACTAAAGAAATTGAATAGATTATTTCCAGATCATTAAATCCATATTTTCATAAAAAATGAAGATTATGTGCCTACACATTCTCAACCTCTCTACAATTTTGTAACACATAAACTTACATTATTTGAAAATATGAATTAAAGTGATAAATTGTGAGGGTGATTTGGAAATAAATCTTTCATTCTAGTCTTCATTCAAAACTAGAATTTGGTGAAATCTTATTAACATCAAGTTTATTCATTTAAAAACGATTAGTCGAAAACCACAGAAATGTCTTCTTTCTTTAGATTATTAATCGTTATATTTAACCAATAAGAACAAGATCGAATTTAGCTAGACAGAAATGTTTCTATTTTTGTGAGAAACGACAAAGTCAAAGTTACTCAATAATAATGAGATTGACTTTTAATTCAGTTTAATTCAGTTTTATATATCTGTGATTTTCATTCTGTATGTTAAGTATATCACTATATGAGCATATTATCAACACTAAGTAAATAAAAAGATCAGATAATCAAAATTTATGAAAATCCACACAATCATATATTTATAAAGTTATATGATTATATTGTAATATAGTATAGCATTACTAGTTCTTGAGTAAATATTTTATCTACAAGAATTGTGTGTGGTAAAATTTCTTATAACGGTTTCATAAGTATGCGGAATAAGCTCTTCGTAGCTCTTTCTTGGTAGCAAATGTAATATAAAAGAATTGTGAACATATATATATATTCTAACATTCTAGATACTCTAAATTAAATCACAATATAAAAATACAAATCGAAAATCCATCTCCTTTCCTATTTCATTCGTTTCCATTCTTTTTCTTACTACTGGAACATATAACAATGCAATTCTATACCTTGCACTTCTTAGCATTGCTTCATTTTCTTCTGTTTTCTATTATTTCTTTTTCTTTTTGCTCATTCTTTCAATAATGGAGACAGAATCGTTTGCGGTATTGCTGGCGATATGATTCTACTGCCAGTCATATGATACAAAAATCCTTTAATTACTTTCTTAAAGATGTTTCAATCAAAATTAGATCATTAAAACCTCGCAATAGAATCGTATATTAAAAGTAACTTTCTTCGCTTATGCGAGTCATCGAAGTGTTACTGATAGTTCGAAAGATGATATATACGTACGTATGACATTCTTAAATGAGATACGTCAGATCTAACTACGCATATACAGGTAGTAACAGATCGCTATGATACCCCCACCGATCCCAATGCCTAAGCTTATTTTAAGGGGGTAAAATAATGACCTCTTGAATTTCTGCCTTTCTTCCATTTCCTTCTGCCGACGTTTCATCTCGCGTACTTGTGTCGCTAATCGTTCGTTCTTTTCCGTTTTGCGCCGACGTACTTCCCCTTTCCTGTTTTGAGAAAATAAAATTTATGATCATTAATACAAACATTAATTAGTTCATAATATATACTAAGAGATGTTACTCACGCGTCTGAATTGGACGGAGAATTGTTTGTTATAATAGAGTTCTCAGCGTCATCTGAAAGAGTTTCGTCAAGTACCGTGCCATCATCTATGTTTTGCTCGCATACACAATTTGTAGACGTAGATAGATTTGCATCTGCAGATAATTCTACATGATTTGGTGGTTCACTTGGTAGCGGTTTATCAGGTGGTCCACCTATTTCATCTGTGTAATTGACATNTTCTTTTTATTAATACCACATTATAGAAACAATTTACTGAAACAATTTTTTACAATGAGAAAAAAAGAAATACCATTATCATTATCAGTAGAACCATCCGAGCTAGAACCATCTGCCATACCTTCTAGGCCATCATGCCTTCTAGGTATTAAAGATTCTCCTCTTGGAGGTGGTAAAGGAGGAGGTTCATCGTCTTTTTCTAATGGATGGTTTTTATTATTCATTTCATCATAAGTTATTATTTCATCCTGAGTTGTTTCGTTGTTCATATCCTGTAAAGCACATTATAAATTGCCGTGAATAAATTTGATTACAATAATTTACTGCTATCAAATTGATTTTATTCAAAACATTTTCTTATTTAAAAAGTATTATCTAATAAAATCAGACACGCTTTGCACAAAAACACATATTGTGTCTATTAAAATATCAATATAGAAAAAAAACATTGAAAAATTTTAAGAAAACAGACTATTGTAATTGTTATCATAATCTACTCGATAAACAATTGCACTATTAATTACCATGTTATCCAATGGCAATTGTGTTGTTCCCTGAATGATGGCGCCATATGAAAAACAAAGTTGTTCGGGTGTTTGTATCAAGCCCATACGAAACCGTCTCATTTCCATCAATTCATGTCGCACATCCAGAGCATTTAAACCATATTTTTCAATCTACAATCAAACAAATGGTTAATGATTACCAAAGCAATTTTCTGCAAATCAGAAATTATTTGCTACATTCCACGTACCAATACTAAGCATGCATCAACCAAGCAAAATGTTCCTGATCTTCCTATTCCAGCAGAGCAATGAACAATGGGTGGGCCAACATTTTGATCTAATGCTCCTGATTTCCTGACATCTGCCAAGAAACGTAAAAAGGCCGTTGGACGTTGTGGTACTCCAAAGTCTGGCCAAGTGGTATAATGAAAGTGTAAGATTTCTCTACTATCGTTACTTTCCAAGTCTGTTATACTGTAAATAAATTAAAAACATTGATTATACATGATATTGTTTATATAAAAAATTGCCAATTATGAAGCAAATCTCAATAAGAACGTTTAGCAATATCATACCATGTATTTTCTTACCGTAATGTTCTAGTGGTATAATCTGATGAATCTTTCTTGCTGATATAATCCACCTTTATACTGACATCTTCAAATGTCAAAGTGGGTTTTATATCATCCAATGGGAAATATTGATGACATTTGATTTGGTTTTTCTCGATTATCTTGTTTAACATCAATACAGCTCTACTATTTTGCTCCCATACCATTAGCCAAAAATGACTGACAGTATTTGGCAAGGGTCCTTGCGTCAAGATATATTGCCTTTCAGCACGATCCACCTATATAAGAATAAACTATGTAATATACTTGCCTTCTCACTATCAATCACTTATACTACGTTCTGAAATAATGACTCTTAACATAGCATATTTACCTGTATAAGATTGGCGTGAATATAATCACTTGGACCTCTTTTAAGTATAATCCTAGTGTGATCGTATGGCGCCACATCTCTATAGCGATTCAAGTTTTTGTTCTGTGGTTTTTTTGATTCATTGCATGTATAATCATAAGATTCACACTCGCTACGTATGTCCTGTAAAATATTAAAAAGCAAGCCATAAACAATAGACTTGTAAGAGTACAAAGAAACATTTATCTTACAAGTAAATTAATAATAATAATTAATAAACAAGTATATTAGGAGCATATATAAATTTATATATATTTTTATATTATATTTATTATTTTATATTATATATTTGTATTTATTATATTTATATATTTTTAATTTTAAAGCTTAGTCTTAATGCTGACTTTCAATTACTAATTGAATTAATTAACGCAATGATATACCTCATAATATTATTGCAAAATGTACAATACAATTACAAAGAAAATCTAAGTACAAACTCACAGCAAACAATGTTTGTACATACATTATAGTAGTCAAATAGAAAATCAAATTAATATGAATTACATAAATCAGATGTATTCAAGCAGAAAGTTGTAAAATAATCTTGTTTTTCTTGCACATTCTAATACCTACATTAGATAAACAATATTTAAATTATAAAATAATGCTCGTATAAACAAAAATCATAAAGCAAAATGTATCTGTGAATGATATAAAGAAGCCTCAATTAAAGAATCTGCGATCTTATCAGAAAAGTTCTAACGTTCAAGCGTATTGTAATCAAGTTTCTCATGTTTCTCGCGCTTCGGAGAAATTGTGCGTCGCTAAATACATATTTCCAAGTCGGAAGCTTGACCTTGACGAGTACAATCGCTCGTTATACACGTCGTCTCAATTCTCGGCTGCCCGAGACTCGTGAAATCACTTTCCTTCCGCAGTTTAAATCGATCAGCGCCGTAAATCCGTGCGAGACGACGCGTTTCTCTCTTGGCCGCGCGTAACATCGACGTTCGCGTAATAACGCGGAAGCCGTACGGTGGGATCGAACGGTATTACTGCTTATTGTCTCCGTATTGACATGGAACATTGTTGTGGGCTACTATCGACCGTCACGGACACACGATGAAAAAAGAAACGGCTTAAACGTATATACCTTCGCCTGCCTTCGCCGCTCCGACAGAACGCACATGAAACGATTCGCGAATTTCGTGAATCCGCGAATCGAATCATCCCCCATTTAGGAGAAGGAAAATTTATGCGCCTCTGCGTGCACACACGTTCGCGTCCCGACCTTATCGGACGTTATCCCGGCTCGTGCGCGAAAAGAGGGATCCGGCGGAGTCGATTCGTGCCGGCTCGCGCGCGTTTCGGCGACGAAGCGTGTCGGAGAAACGTCGTCCACACGGTGATTTCTCAGCGACGAGAATCTCGGCAGACGTGATACGCGGGAGCGTTTTACGAGAGCGAGAACGTCGGCCGCGGAAGAGAGCGATCCCGGGGGAGCGATAACGCGGGACGCGCGCGCGAGAGGGACAGACTAGACGGGGAGAGAGAAAGAGAGAGAGAAGTGCGCGGCGACGAGGAGCCGGCACGACGTGTCAGCCGGGCAGACGCGGCATCAGAATCGCGTGATTCCGCTGTTCGCGGAAACGATAGCGGAAGAGCCGAGACCGTTTCTTCCTTCGGCCGCCCCTTTCGTCGCCTTTTCCTTTCCTTCCTTCCTTCCTTTCTACCTTCTTTCCTTTACCCTTCGTCCTCCTTTCTCACCTGATAGAAAGACGCCCAACCGTGTCTGGAGTTGACTTCGCGATACACGGTCTCAACGTTCATCACACTCTTGCCTGTCTCCTCGCCGCTGGTCATCCTGGCTCCTCGGCTCGCCGCCTCGTGGATCCTAGCAGGACGCAGAAATAGAGAGAAAGAGACACACAGGCACACGCACGCACGCACTCGCGAGGAGGCTGGGCCGCGCACGTTTACTCTTCCGACTCTCGCTTTCCCGCAACTCGGCTCCTCGTCACCGGGAGTCAACGTGCAATGTGCCGATCCACTCCCGTCGGCGAGTAGCGGCCTTCGCTGTCGAGTCACCGGGAACACGAAGAGGACGACGACGACAGCAATGACGGCGAAGAGTCGCGCGATGCGAGCAAACGGTTCCGCGAACAGCACGCACTTACACACGTAACCTATGGTCCGTTACGAGCCAGGCACGCACGCTGCGCGAACTAGCGGACGGCGGCAGCAGCGTGGCGTGAAACTGCCGCCAACCAGGTCAATTTTTAGCACGGAAATCGTATCGTCTCCCGACTGAATGGGATTTTTTTCTATACCAGAGAGAAACCTGAGAGCGACTATTCCGGCCTTTTTCGTGGAACCGATCGTTGACCTAGCCAGATCTAGCCGTCGCGTCAAACATGAATGTAGAACTACGTGGCTACATTCACTGTCGATAAATCGCTTCCACAATTTGATTCGTTTCATTATCTTTTGCCTTGTAAATTGTAGAAAACTGAAATATACAATACATTTACATTTTATATTTATATTTTTGTAATTAATAATTGAATCATGTACTGCATTTGCTATATATAAATATCATATGCATTAAATTTATACAATTAAAATTTTTTATTATGTGATTACATGTTATTTTAAGTAGTCATCATTTAAAGCACAAAAATATTCTAAAAAGAATTCTAAAAAATATGATGCAGTACTTGAATCATTGAAATGACAAATGTTCTAACCTGTCTCTCGCCGAGAAAGTCGATTTTTTCATATCTCCGCACTTTTTCCGTCGGCGTGCTCTTGGCACCCGAAGCTCCTAGGGGCGACGGGTGAGCCCCCTCACCACGGCAAGGTGACACGCCACGAGGGGGGAGCCGAGTCCTGGAGTCTCGTGCCGTCGGTCTCACCGTGCTAGGCACGGAGTCCCGACTCCCGCGTCCTCCAGTTTCACGACCCTTTTCGGGCGGGCAGTCCCGGAGTCTCGTGCCGTCGGTCTCGCCGTGCTAGACACGGAGTCCCGACTCCCGCGTCCTCCAGTCTCGACCCTTTCCGGGCGG
>JAJVSH010000025.1:225243-239174 GCA_021460005.1 Tetramorium alpestre
GATATGCGAATCATACCAAGACGTATTTCCCGCGAGTCTTCTTAAGAATTCGATTTGTTTCCCAATACGAAAGTTTTATAAAATTTTGTTGATTTGAATTCATTTACGTCACGCATACTTTCCGTGACTTTCCGTTCACGCTACCTATTTAAGTTTTTTTTGTTTTTTCCTTGCAAATAATTACATATTTAACACATTCATTGAGTGACGGTCACCGGCGGTGACTGACGAGATGATGACTGTGTTAAGAATCAATTCTATTTTTATGATTGTGAAATAATAACCCAAAAATTTAGAAAGCTCAAATAATTTATTGATTGATGATTTTAAAAGTTAATATTCATGATAAAAAATATTCTAATATTTAATTTTATTATGTCTAAATATAAATAAAGAAATTTATTTATTAATTATCACTTATACGCATTTGAGTTTCTTCTAATATTTTGCGAATTTTTTCATATAAGTTATGAACGTTATTATAATTAACGTTTATTTATAATAACGTTTAATTATAAAGTTACAAGTTAATTTTTTCATTAAAAAATTTCGCTTAACATGAATTTCCTGTCGATTTGACGAGGAGCTACGAAATCCTTCGACGTATCAACCGTTTGGAATGACCCTTGAACCAGTCTTCAACCCTCAAATAGTGATCATCTGCACATGGGACAAAGAACAAGATTCCTTCTGTGTCCGCGTGTGCTCGTTCGACCGTGCGCTCGGTTTGTCTGTCCTAGAAGGCTCGTTGAACCGGAGTCACTAATTTACTACGCTAATGAGTCGCGAGAGAAAAATTGTCGCTCTTGTTGATGACCTCTCGTTGCGAAATACGGCGTTGCTAAAACCGCAACGATATACTTTTCGACGAAGCCCGTGACATGTATTATTCATTCAGTGCAATGAGGAAAAACGAAGAGAGGAAAAATTATTTTATTGTAATTTTCGTGAAAGAGAATCGAACATGACTCATTGATTTTATATAATGCTAGATAATATTTAAAGAATGAAGAAATATTTGTGCATTTTACATAAACGCTTTTTTCAATTTTAAATAACATACTAATGTTTTGTCTAAATATAATTTGCTAAATATAATATATATGAACATTTTGGGCGTTTTAATTTGCGAGAGAGACAATAACATATACTTTGCATTTATTAGCATATGAATGGTTTATCAAAAATAAGATAATATTTCTGAACCGTCATATTAAGTTGTGATTCTAAATCGAATAAAAAACTTATGAATAAAAAGAAACATCTTGTTTACATTAATTAACATCATCGTTGATGTCACTATCATAAGAAAAAAATTGAAATGATCACCAGTGATAGATTAAACAGAGCAAAAGATATTTGGAAAGGGATAAGATAGAATGATGGAGCATCCGCTCAAGGTAGACAGGAACCAGTAGATGTATCTCCTTCTTCTTAACCCTTTTATTACTTTCCATAAGTTCTTTCATCAGACCTGAATCATCCAGTGACGTGAAAGTAACAACAGCGGTGCTCAGTTCTAAAAAAGAATTTTTATTAATGTTCTACTGGGTCAATAAATAAAAAAAATATATATAAGACACATTTTTAGAATATGTGAAAGACGATTTAAATTATTATTAAAAACTGAATTTTTACGCACGTTATCTTCTTAAAAATCAACTTAATTCCATTTATACATGAGTATTTTCGAAGATTTGAAGTTTAAAGGAACTATAAATGTGTTATACACTTAAAATAACTCTTTATTTAAAAAAAAAGATCGCAAATATCAAGAAAATTATAAGTGCTATTTGGATATTTATTAAAAAGCATTCATAATAACTTTGAATGTAAAAAATATTGTTTGTATTTGAAATGAACAAATGTTATTTGAAACAATAGATTTTTTTTATTTATACACAGTCTTGAAGGTATAAATTCGCGTAATTGCTATCAGCGATTTTGCTATTTTTTCGTTTTTAAAACAAGAGTTTTGTTTGTGAAATGCCAACGGATCCGGAACACCGGCTACCCTTGCCGGTCGAATGATCATCCTTGGCCAGAGATCAGATGGTCGTTCTCACCTGCCGGTTGGATTCCCCCCCAGTTTGAGACGCTTCGACACACCTGGTATTCCCGACTTCGACTTGGACATTCTCTGGTGGGGCCTCTTCAGCCTCTCTTCGGTGCATTATATACGTGGGCCTTCAGTTGTCACCGCGACGTCGACGGACTCGCATTGTACGTTGCGCTTCTCGTTCGGCTGGCTTTACCGGTTGTGTTGGAGAACGTTCCAATTATCATCATTGTAGTAGTGCGGATTCGATTTGCATGAATATTCGTGTCCAATCAAAACGTATCTTAGTGTGAGAATAGTGGAAGAACGTGTCTTGGGGCCGAAATTACCTGGAATCTAATTCGGTCTCATGTGGTTCCACTTTTATTCGGGAACGATCGGTGTACATGTACGTTGGTGATTAATTTAATCTCCGTGTGGCGATAAATTACGTAGAAATTAAACTAATTTTTTTATATTTTTGCTTGTGAATCATCTCTTTCTTGTTCTTTTGGAATTTTATCCTTGAAATTTTTTAAATTCTAATTTCATTTTAAATCTAAAATACAAGTTTTTTTAGAAAGTAGATAGAAAATTTATACTGTTTCAGATCTGTTAAAAAATATTTTATAAGAGCTTTAATATTTACGGATTACAAAATAGAAGGTGAAAGCATTTCTTGATATGATAATTTTAATATGAATGTGTTTATTTGATAAATTTAAGCTCTTATTTTGTTACACTTTTATTTGAATTACTTTAAATGCTATTTATATTATTTTGCTCTTTCGTTTTATATCTTAGAATTGAACATTTTTGGATGAAATGTGACAGAATCTCGAAAACAGTGATAATATAACAAAAGTTACACTACATACTTCATCACCATAATGATTATAATATTAGAATATTACGATTTATTTTCTAAATAGTATAGTATTGATTCATTATATTGTTTGTGATATAAAAAAATACATTGTGTTAAAAATACGTCATGATGATATGTTACAGGGTTGCAAATCTGATATGCTCAATTTTAGAAAAAGCGATTATTTTAAACATTTTATTTTATTTTTATTAATTCTTAATTGAATCAACTTTTTTGATATATTTAGTTATTTTCTTTGATGGTTAATATGCATATGTGATACTTTTATCCATAAACATGATTACGTGTCATACAAAAAATGCGATTACGACATATCAATCGTCATTATTAGCAAATATTTGTATTTGTCTAAAAACAGTCTTGCAATACAGACGAATGGAATTTGATAAAAATCGAGTCTAAAGTTGCGATCTCAAGTTTTTCTTCAAAGGTAAATAAGTCAAGGAAGCTCGACTGACATATATAATGTACAATAAAACAGATAATAATTACATATTCACAATGTGAATATGTAACAGTGAATATGTGACAGCGTGATACAGTCAAATGAATCATTTATGAGTCTAAAAAGTGTAGCCGTGGGATTCATATGTATTTATCTTTTTATTTTTAACGAAAAATATTAATTTGATACAATATTTTTCAATAATTATAATTATTTTTAGACGGTCACTCAAGCTGCAAGAAGGATCGTTAATATATGTTCAGAGATAAGACATTAAAAATTTCACTGCATATGTAATGCATATGTTTTCTTTTGAAACATCTGTTTTTAAATATCAGAACTTTAACACATGCTAATGAACGATCGGAAAGAGACGTATTTGTATAGAATTGATTAAGAAGAATATTTCTTGCTAATTGTTGCTAATTTTTGCAACATTTTGCATTTACTTGCATGTTTAAATAAAATGTATTAGTTTAGATAATATTTTTATTATTGATTTAAAAGACATAATGTATCCATATCAGTTATACTGTAGAATACATCATTAGATCAATAATAATGACTTTGTTGCAAATGTATTGTATATTTATAGATATGGATACAGATTTGCAGTAAAGATATGGATACAGATTTGCAGTAAAATAATATTATTAGAATTTTAATCATGTTTTCCATACAATCAAAAAAATTTAAATACATACGTTTCTATTTTACAAAATGTGAATATTAATTTACTTTTTTGTAATTAACTTTTCATACAGCTAATTTGCTTAAAAATGTACACATGTGTACATATACATACATATGTATGTATGTATATGAATAATTAAAGTGTTGTTGAATTTAAAATTTGTTGAACCTTGATATTGATTTTATTAAAAATATTTATATCAAATAATTATACAATCTTTTTATTCAAGTACAATTATCAAGTATTCTTTATTAAAAATTTTCAATTACTATTACTACATAATATTGCAATGATATTATTGCACTAAAAAGCAAACACATTGTGAATGCATGTACAAACAATTTGAAATTTTTATTTATTAGACGCCTAATAGATAATCAAGGGCAATATTTTTGTTTTGTTATCAAGTAATAAAAATTAATAATCCCATTTTTATGCAAAAACCTTATTGTTATTTTCTTATATTTTCTTATAATATATTACAAATTATTTTTTATAAAAATCATAAGCATATTTACAAATGCAAATTGTTCAACGTCAAGATTTTGATCCGTCCTTTTGATAAATGTTGTATGGAAAAGAGAAGTCATATATATTATACAAAAAAAAACAATTTATAAATAATGTAAATACATATATAATTCTAATATATGCAACACATGTAGCATATGTAAAAAAAAACAAAATGTGCCTCAAGAAATATTTGATCTAGATTTGCAAATTTCGCGTAAGAAATAGAAAATCTATGTGCTATTTGGGTTAGTGGATACAGACGTTCTACATTTGAATTATAAAATATTGACCAGCGTATTCGCACATTAATTACACGAGTAGTTAAATGGACTCGAGACGCATGATTGCTTAATGAATGAAAATCGAGCGTGATAGAATATAACTGCTACTTTCTCGTATCGTTAATTACAGTTAGAATTGTTAACAATTTTACGGGCATTAACGCAAATGTACGTAATGTAGCACGTAGGTTCTCTTCCATCTGGAAAGATTGTCAATAGGGTTTGTTGTTCTAATAAGTTTATTAAACATAATATTTTTAAATTAAAAATGAACTATTTATATATTTTTAAAATATTTGATAGTATAATAATTTTTATATCATTTTTTTTTTAAGAATTCCAAGAAATAAGAAGATCGAAAAAAGGAGAGATGGAAAAATATCTTAATTTAATAATATAGATATGTTTTAATTTAATTTCTGGATTGTAAACATTTATAATAGTTAATCTTTATCAAAGAAGATTTAAGAGAAATATAAAAAAATTTATTATGGGTCAATTTGATCGCATTTCGATTTCGTTTCTTTCTCTTTCTCTCTCGCTAATTTAATTCTATCTGATACATTAAAAATCAATATTTCAAATAGCTTCCAATCAATTTTATCAAGATGGAATATGCTTCCGGGCATTGTGTATTCTTCACACACAAAACGCTTCAACAAATTCAATATCATGTTAATATAAATTATGAATATTCGCATATAAATGTAAATTATAGCATTAGAGGCGAATGATTTCAGGGCCACATACTTTCCGCAATTTATTGATGCACGTGTTATCCAATTATAAAAAAAAGATGGTAGAAGTATTCGTATGTATAAGAGGTATTTATTAGATAAAGCAAAGAACAAAAAATGAATAAGAGTATAAGTAAATAAAAATATATTTAAATGAGTTTAAATTGTAATTAAATTTTTATCTAGTATAAAAATTATCGATTTTTCATTTTATAGAATTATAAAAGTACAATATGTATATTGTTAAAATGTATGTCAAATATTTATTTATGCTCTTTCATTTCTCAAAAATGAGAGAATTGTAATATTATTCCATCAAATATATGTATTATATCTATACATGATTTAATTAATTTGTACTGATAAAAATGTCAATTATAATTTTAGTTTCTGTTTTTAGAAAAAAAAATTAATGAGAAAATGTTACGAAATGTACACGACAGTTATATCACGTAACAATGACATTGCAAATATAATAATTCCATTATTTATACACCTTTAGAATATGTATATTTTCGAAGAATACTGTTTCTCAGAAGTAATATAATATTTTATCGCTTTAACTATCGCCTTGTTGCTTTCGTGACAATTATTGATTATTACTGTCGCGAATGTAAAGATGAGTCTTTTTAGATCATTTAATCTCATCATTTCTAGCATAATCGTTTTTCTTGCGATTCTCCCATCATGGGAAACTTGCATTTGCAGCAATCGCATACTATCGTTGCCATTACGTCAGTAGCCTACATACCCACTTTACACAGGGATCATGAGATACTGAATACTTTTGGCCTGGAGCGCCGAAAAGTGATTAATTTATATCTCCTTTACGTCACGTTATAAGAACATAATGGAAAATAATTTCATGGAATAATAAAAAAATTTTTTCTTTTATAACCAACACAATAAAATTATAGGTAAAAGACATTTAAAAATTATTACATTGAAACAATTAAAGATCAAACTATAAACCTTTAATATGCAATATTTTTAATAAATTTGTTATATTTATAAATTTTATAAATTATATATTTTTACATCTTGCTTTGTTTTTTATTTAATTGCATTTTTATGTAGTTTTAAAGTAAAAAATGCAACCTTATAATTTTGCAAATTCGCTTTTGCTCGATATTCTTCTCTGATAAACTTATATTTTGGCACTCAGATTTATGGCATCGAGGTAATACGAAAATAGAATCTTAAGATACGTTCGAAGTCGACGTATGTAGTAAACAATCATCAGTAAATAAGTTCGTACACATGCAAATATATTTATTTAGAGAGTAAATTTATCACATTTTATTCTTTTTATGCGGAACTTGATTTTCATTTTAAATTATCTTGTACAAATTTCTATTATTATTTAATTATCTGCTATTTAAATTGTTTTAATATTACTTTTCAAAAATATCATTATAATAGTTATACTTTTGTATTTGTCTTTGCACGCAACAGACAATAGACAGGTGACACTCAATACACGACAGCAGGTGATTACGTGATCAAGATTTTTCTCTTACTTTTTTCTTACCTGATCATCAGAGCGCGACGTCGTCGTGGTACTTGTCGAAGCTCTGCGAGCACGAGGTTTTACTTTCACAACGTTAGATCCCAAGTTAATGTATCATTGCGCAATATACGCAAGGCAATAAAGTCGCGGAGGTTACTGAGCCCTCGCACGTTAGCTATTAATAACCATGCAAATACTGTCATCATCAGCATCAATTTTTCGTATCGTCAATAGAATCTTTACAACGGTAATAGAATCATCAATAATGGAAATGCCGACGATAATCGCTGGTAGCATGAGAGATTCTTTAGATCCCTGCGCAATAGTGTGACCTACCTATGACAGACTTATGTGTGTGTACGAATTATGGCTGGAAATAACTCATTTCTCTATTAAGCCTGCTTAGGCGCGATGTTCACACTAGCCTTTTGTCCTTCAATCTAATTTCTTCTTTTCTATTTCTTCGTGCTAGCCTTTTTTTTTGAATAATATTGATGATTTCTCAATGCAATAAAAAAAATATTAATTATTTTCTGCAGAAATGGCAAATGATAAATATATTGATAATATATGTTAATAAAATAAAAATAAAAATAAAAAATAAGTAAGTAAAGAAATGTTAATAAAGATTTTTTTATACATATATGTATAGTTCTATATATATATTTTTTTTTGTAAAACTTATAATCTTTAATTATATCTTTTGAATTATATCTATATGAATTAAGTCTGATTGTATACCTTAAGTAATACCGATATATAGAGAATATAAATTATTCTTATACTGTAAGTTTTGGCTAATTCAACATATACCAAAAGTAGCACGTCAGAGAACACATCGCGTTACTTCGCTTACTTATTCATGTGTATTCTCGTCTCGAGTCTCATTATCTGCGATGGTTAGAATAATTAAGTTTTTATGGGAAATGATTAACTCTTTTTTTTAACAAAGAGCATAATGGAATACTAGGGTTTCGATGATCAATATGACTCTTTTTATATTCAATTTTCTTCTCGCGGAAACAAAATCTTTAGGCCCTTTCGTTGAGTGTCACCTTTATTGTTCCTTCGGAGACTATGCTTTGCATATAATTGTAAGAAAACGTGCCGCGTGTGCGACTCAGAACAGACATAGCTGCAAACGTAGAGTATCGACGAGCTGCTGCATTCCAATGCGTCGCACCATAATGTAGAGGGTTTTTGTATGAGAGGTTTAAGTGCACACCATACCTTTATTTTTTTCCTTCAACATGTTAACATACACGCACGCGGAAAATTTTAGAAATTATCTATGACCTATAGAAACGTAAGATTCGTGGAAGTGTTCAGTATTAGCTATTTTTTCATTGTATTTGTTTATTATAATTCTATAAGGAATTAAACAAAAGATTTGAAGTTGAAGGTAAAATTGTATGCTAGAATAAAATAATTATAAAAATAGAACTGACATATATCAAATTCTCATATTTAAATTTAACATTTTTCAAGAAAAGAAAACTTACTTTAAGTTGAGTGTATTAGACATGTCCATTTTTATATATATATTTTTTTAATGTTATCTATAAATAGAAACAAAAGTAGTATTCAGGTTTATTTATGTAAATAATTAAAATCGTTTTTTATTGATGCTTATTGTTAATTGGATAAACTAAAAATATTAAATATTGTTTGAAACTTTAAACATTGCAAGAAATAGACGTAAACCAATCTATAAAATGTTCTTATTCAGTAGTTATTTTTTAACTTGTTAAAAAATATAAACATTTTTGTTCCATATAGGTTTCCGTAAAAAGTAGTATCCTTTAGAAACACATTAACCAGACATGAAGTGTCACTCGCACTAATGGCTTGGGAAATCAAGCATCAGAATCAAAGTTTCATCAGCACTTAAAGGTCTCGTGAGAGACTCGAAGAAGCCATAACGCCGAGACCGCCATAACAATTTGCGTCGGAGATCCCAGAAGAAATATCGTTCTTTTTTTGAATAGTGAAATAATATGAGATGAGAAATAATAGCTCGCAGGAAAGTAAAACGATTTCCGTAATGAGAACCTCTGCACCATCCAGTGTAATCTCGGAGAATTATTTATGAAGTATTTTAAGTCTTTCTTGTAGATTTTACCTCATATTTTATTTTTTATACTCTGTTGTGATACTATTTAATTTTTATGTTATCGCAAGAAAGTAATTACATTGATAATTGAATAAGGAAAAGAAAAATAAGAATGTTTTCTCATTCACGAGGAATAGAAAATGGGACGTTTTATTTATTATATTTATCGCTAAATAATAATGAATTCTTGCAAGATGACTTATTTTTATTTATATTAAATAATACGATTATATATTTTTTCAAAATTTATTTGATGCAAAAATATTTAACTCAGTTATCTTCAAAGAAAATTCAAAGAAAATACATTTATCTATAATTATCTAAAATTATTTATTTAGATGCGTATGGAAGAGTAATCGGGTATTTTCAGATTAGAGTTTAGTTCCTATTCCTCATATAAACGATCTGTTCAAACAAACGATCAAAGTAACTCTCACGTGGGTAATCTTTCCCAATTTTCCGGACATTTATGGAGTGACGGATGTGCCACACACGTGATCGAGCACGTGGACATGAGCGTCAAGAAAATTATAGACCCTCTATTTCGTCTCAAACGCCTGATCATCCCTGTTTTATGCACAAGCACATCCCTCGAGATGGTGGCACGTGACTTACGACGTGTCGGGTCGGATTAGAAGAAAGTTCCCTTCCAAAATTGCTTGCAATTGGCAGTCTATGAGTCATAAACCACATCTGATATAAAAGTTGTACTAAACTCAGATACGCTTCTGAGGAAGAGCAAGGGATTCATATATAATAAGAAAATGATATTTGTCGCGATACATTTTTTCAGCTGATAAAAACGTTCGAATATAAATAGACAAATGTTTTATAATTTCGGAAGCTATTTTAGTCATTTGAATCATGTGTGCCGCTAAATGTTTTAGTGTTAAATGTCAAATAAAAATTATCAATCTGACAATTATTAAAAAGTTATATTCACATTAATTATAATAATAATATATTATATAATAATAAATAATATAAAATAATAAATATAATATAAAAATATATATAAATTTATATATGCTCCTAATATACTTGTTTATTAATTATTATTATTAATTTACTTGTAAGATAAATGTTTCTTTGTACTCTTACAAGTCTATTGTTTATGGCTTGCTTTTTAATATTTTACAGGACATACGTAGCGAGTGTGAATCTTATGATTATACATGCAATGAATCAAAAAAACCACAGAACAAAAACTTGAATCGCTATAGAGATGTGGCGCCATACGATCACACTAGGATTATACTTAAAAGAGGTCCAAGTGATTATATTCACGCCAATCTTATACAGGTAAATATGCTATGTTAAGAGTCATTATTTCAGAACGTAGTATAAGTGATTGATAGTGAGAAGGCAAGTATATTACATAGTTTATTCTTATATAGGTGGATCGTGCTGAAAGGCAATATATCTTGACGCAAGGACCCTTGCCAAATACTGTCAGTCATTTTTGGCTAATGGTATGGGAGCAAAATAGTAGAGCTGTATTGATGTTAAACAAGATAATCGAGAAAAACCAAATCAAATGTCATCAATATTTCCCATTGGATGATATAAAACCCACTTTGACATTTGAAGATGTCAGTATAAAGGTGGATTATATCAGCAAGAAAGATTCATCAGATTATACCACTAGAACATTACGGTAAGAAAATACATGGTATGATATTGCTAAACGTTCTTATTGAGATTTGCTTCATAATTGGCAATTTTTTATATAAACAATATCATGTATAATCAATGTTTTTAATTTATTTACAGTATAACAGACTTGGAAAGTAACGATAGTAGAGAAATCTTACACTTTCATTATACCACTTGGCCAGACTTTGGAGTACCACAACGTCCAACGGCCTTTTTACGTTTCTTGGCAGATGTCAGGAAATCAGGAGCATTAGATCAAAATGTTGGCCCACCCATTGTTCATTGCTCTGCTGGAATAGGAAGATCAGGAACATTTTGCTTGGTTGATGCATGCTTAGTATTGGTACGTGGAATGTAGCAAATAATTTCTGATTTGCAGAAAATTGCTTTGGTAATCATTAACCATTTGTTTGATTGTAGATTGAAAAATATGGTTTAAATGCTCTGGATGTGCGACATGAATTGATGGAAATGAGACGGTTTCGTATGGGCTTGATACAAACACCCGAACAACTTTGTTTTTCATATGGCGCCATCATTCAGGGAACAACACAATTGCCATTGGATAACATGGTAATTAATAGTGCAATTGTTTATCGAGTAGATTATGATAACAATTACAATAGTCTGTTTTCTTAAAATTTTTCAATGTTTTTTTTCTATATTGATATTTTAATAGACACAATATGTGTTTTTGTGCAAAGCGTGTCTGATTTTATTAGATAATACTTTTTAAATAAGAAAATGTTTTGAATAAAATCAATTTGATAGCAGTAAATTATTGTAATCAAATTTATTCACGGCAATTTATAATGTGCTTTACAGGATATGAACAACGAAACAACTCAGGATGAAATAATAACTTATGATGAAATGAATAATAAAAACCATCCATTAGAAAAAGACGATGAACCTCCTCCTTTACCACCTCCAAGAGGAGAATCTTTAATACCTAGAAGGCATGATGGCCTAGAAGGTATGGCAGATGGTTCTAGCTCGGATGGTTCTACTGATAATGATAATGGTATTTCTTTTTTTCTCATTGTAAAAAATTGTTTCAGTAAATTGTTTCTATAATGTGGTATTAATAAAAAGAACATGTCAATTACACAGATGAAATAGGTGGACCACCTGATAAACCGCTACCAAGTGAACCACCAAATCATGTAGAATTATCTGCAGATGCAAATCTATCTACGTCTACAAATTGTGTATGCGAGCAAAACATAGATGATGGCACGGTACTTGACGAAACTCTTTCAGATGACGCTGAGAACTCTATTATAACAAACAATTCTCCGTCCAATTCAGACGCGTGAGTAACATCTCTTAGTATATATTATGAACTAATTAATGTTTGTATTAATGATCATAAATTTTATTTTCTCAAAACAGGAAAGGGGAAGTACGTCGGCGCAAAACGGAAAAGAACGAACGATTAGCGACACAAGTACGCGAGATGAAACGTCGGCAGAAGGAAATGGAAGAAAGGCAGAAATTCAAGAGGTCATTATTTTACCCCCTTAAAATAAGCTTAGGCATTGGGATCGGTGGGGGTATCATAGCGATCTGTTACTACCTGTATATGCGTAGTTAGATCTGACGTATCTCATTTAAGAATGTCATACGTACGTATATATCATCTTTCGAACTATCAGTAACACTTCGATGACTCGCATAAGCGAAGAAAGTTACTTTTAATATACGATTCTATTGCGAGGTTTTAATGATCTAATTTTGATTGAAACATCTTTAAGAAAGTAATTAAAGGATTTTTGTATCATATGACTGGCAGTAGAATCATATCGCCAGCAATACCGCAAACGATTCTGTCTCCATTATTGAAAGAATGAGCAAAAAGAAAAAGAAATAATAGAAAACAGAAGAAAATGAAGCAATGCTAAGAAGTGCAAGGTATAGAATTGCATTGTTATATGTTCCAGTAGTAAGAAAAAGAATGGAAACGAATGAAATAGGAAAGGAGATGGATTTTCGATTTGTATTTTTATATTGTGATTTAATTTAGAGTATCTAGAATGTTAGAATATATATATATGTTCACAATTCTTTTATATTACATTTGCTACCAAGAAAGAGCTACGAAGAGCTTATTCCGCATACTTATGAAACCGTTATAAGAAATTTTACCACACACAATTCTTGTAGATAAAATATTTACTCAAGAACTAGTAATGCTATACTATATTACAATATAATCATATAACTTTATAAATATATGATTGTGTGGATTTTCATAAATTTTGATTATCTGATCTTTTTATTTACTTAGTGTTGATAATATGCTCATATAGTGATATACTTAACATACAGAATGAAAATCACAGATATATAAAACTGAATTAAACTGAATTAAAAGTCAATCTCATTATTATTGAGTAACTTTGACTTTGTCGTTTCTCACAAAAATAGAAACATTTCTGTCTAGCTAAATTCGATCTTGTTCTTATTGGTTAAATATAACGATTAATAATCTAAAGAAAGAAGACATTTCTGTGGTTTTCGACTAATCGTTTTTAAATGAATAAACTTGATGTTAATAAGATTTCACCAAATTCTAGTTTTGAATGAAGACTAGAATGAAAGATTTATTTCCAAATCACCCTCACAATTTATCACTTTAATTCATATTTTCAAATAATGTAAGTTTATGTGTTACAAAATTGTAGAGAGGTTGAGAATGTGTAGGCACATAATCTTCATTTTTTATGAAAATATGGATTTAATGATCTGGAAATAATCTATTCAATTTCTTTAGTAGCGTTATAAGGTCTATAATATTAATTATAGGCCTAGAAAGAACTTGTTAAACATTTTATTATCGTTCCATAGATAAATGTTTTTAATTGCTGATTGAAGTAGATTCTACTGTCTTATATCAAAATCATTCGTGAAATTTACATTATATACATACATTAACATTTTACAAAAAAGTTCAAAATGTTTCTCATTTATTATAATAATTTTGCTTAATTTTTATATTTTTAAATAAGATATACACTTTTTTCTTATTTGCAATCTTTTTATTTTTTTTTTT
>JAJVSH010000025.1:239197-279823 GCA_021460005.1 Tetramorium alpestre
ATTATATAACATATTATATAATAAATAGATTAATAACAGAAATAGCTGAAGTGATGTAATATTTTTTAAAGCGCGGTCATCAACTATTCCTTATAACTAGACAGTGCGAGACATTATTCTTATTTACAATTCTTTTTACGTACATATAATTGCCACGTAACTACGCATTACGGCGCTAATTTGCTACTCTTAAGTGTGGTCTCGTTACGTATCGTCATTGTCGTCCATGCTCATCTTAGCAGATCCGCCGGAAGTGGAGGAAGAAGGGAGAGTGACCTACGGAGGACGTCCTACGAGTTGCGCGCGCATCCCTTAGGAATATTGTCACCCGGTATACGCACGATGCAGACCGACGAGGAGATTCAGTACGCGCCGAGGAGCCGGCCGGTGAGCTTTTACGACAATTACAAGGTGAGTTTTCACTCACGTGGTCCTATTTTACGAATGTTGTTTTAACAATAAAAAACTTCGCTTGCGTCAGTGTATCGTGACTCGCATTAATCATCGATCTAATGACTTTTATATTTATATTTTTCGAGTAGCGGAAATTATATACGGGCATCCTTGCGTAAACGAGATATAAAAACATTACAAAAAATTCGAAGCGTCAACAGACTCTACAATTACAAGTGCGAGTGAAACGTAATAGATTTTGTTTTAACAATGTTCAATACTTTAAAGTTTCTGAAGATTAAGTGCTAGAAATGCAAAGGAAATAAGAAAATATAATTCTAACATATTTTTCTCTTACATTTCTTACAATTTGAAAGAATCGAATTTAAAGTATTTATCGAACAAATGACAGTTCTAGTTCACATTTAATGTATAGGATAAAATATATATATAAATAATATAAAATAACCTTTCTCTATATAATACGGTTAATGACATCAATATTGGAGCAAAATTACTCGAAAATTCACAGTCTCCGTTGAAATTACCGTTAATTACTTAACAAATTAAAAAGAAATAGCTAATATAAGTAAGGCTAACAAATGTCTATTGCTCCTCATATCACTATAAATATTCTACTAAATACTAGTATCTAAGGAAAACATGGTTAAAAATATCGGAGTTTCATAACCGTAACGTTTTAGCATAATTAGATTCTTGATATTAATCAATATTAATTATCTAGCTTGTTGTGCATCAAATCATCATAAATTTACATTCTAACATTGATGCTAAACATTTGTTCCGTACAATGTACTTCATACTATAAACTTATATTATACTCATGTAAAATGTATTTTCAAAAGAAGGAAATGGCTTTCTCTGCTGTATCTGAAAATAAAATTTTTAATCAAGAAATTTTTTAATTAATTTTCTCTATATTTAACATTTAACTGTATAAATCCCCGAGATCAACATCTCTATGATTATTGTTATAAGGCTAATTATACTCAAATCATTAGAATAACAGTTCTAATTTGAAACTGAAGAAAAGAAGAAAGTCGCACAAACTCGCTAATTATTTCAATTTTATGCCCATAATTTTAATATTGAATATTTTATTTCTAAATGTTATTTATCGACTATATTTTTTCGATTTTTTTAAAACGTCTCATATAACGTGATCTTTTCTTAGAATGGCGTGAATTATTTGTTAAAATTAACATGATCGGTTTTTCGACCTTGCAGGACGTGCCGGTGATGCCGCCTTGTGTCACTTCCACCATGAGTGTAGGCAATTTGAATCAGGCTCGCGATGGCAATGACACGTCCAGCGTATCTCACAGCAACAACAATAATAATAGCATTAATAGTAGCAACAATAACAACAATAACAGGGTCAGTAACGCCGTTAGTGCGGGCAACGTATCGAAGATCCACCCTGCCAAAGTCACGGGTGAGAGTTGAATGCACTTTTTACGATGCGCTTTCTGTGTGTATGTGCGAAATGTCTACTTTTTAAACGCAAGATGATCTCAATACATTTTTGTTTCTACATTCGTAAGTGTTAAGATGATTCGCTTACATTTAGCGGAAATTTTTTCGTAAATTAGTATTTAATACTTAATTTAAAATAATAGAAATAATAACATAAATTAGTTTTAAATTGCTTCTACATGATATTATAAGCTCAAATAATCTCCTAATAATAAAATTAAAGAAATTACAAAATAGGAATTAAAATGAATACTGAGATTAAATTACATATCTGCATTATTTGCCTATATATACCTATATACACCGTGTGCTAATTTCTCGTGCCAGCTTGACCTGTTTGTTCTACTTCTGATGTTACCAGTGCGCGAAACTTTATCGTCCTGAATTCTCGTATGTGCCATAGTACTTGTTTTTCGCGATAGCTACGTTCGTGCGTGCCAAGATTGTGCGTATTAAGAAAGTTACGTATTTTAGACTGCGTAGTATAGACTGTGAATGTGCAAATTGCATTTAATTTTTACGAGTTTGCTTTAATAATAAAGAACGGTAAAAAAATTATACCTCTTGCATAATAGTATAATATAATTTTTATGAAAATTATAAAAAAAAATGAAAAACGGATATATAAAGATATTGCAAATGTCATCGAGATAGACACTATATTTTTCTTAATTGTTTACTGCAGTATTGTACGTTCTTGAAGAATAAACGGAACTTAGTAGATGATCGCGCAAATAATAATTAAGTAATCGCGGATTTGAAATGTGAAAGCAAAGTCGAGTTTTATGACATCACGTGTAATTGCCATATGTGTAAGAAATGATTCATTCGCTTGCAACATATCTATCTATATTGAGATATATTTCTCCGAAGTATTGAATATTGAAATAAAATAGAGAAAAGTACAGGAAAGATACTCGCACCTGGACAATTTGCTAAATGTCGACTGTCGACAGGTGCAGTGTCAACCGGGAACATCGGGCGCATTTGCCGTGACAAAGAGAAGGGACTCGGTCGAGCGCCGTCGATGGCCAACTGTCTATCAACCACGGTTCCTGTCAATCTGGCAGCTTCTCAAATAGCCGGTCGACATACGCCCACGAGAAATTCTCTAAGGCATAGCAGGATGATTGTGATGCATCGGACCGGCCATCGTGAGTACACAATAATACCTTATCTGAGCTTCATAGTTTTCTAATCGTGGCGTGGGCACGCAATATGACAAGAATCTACCTGTTTTTCAAATTATTTCTCCTTCTTCTTCTTATTTTACATTTAACAGTCGATTTCTCCAAATATCTTTAAAAAATATAAATTAATTACGAATTACGAGTAATTTATATATTTATATGTACACGGAGAGAATTTTTTGTTATATTTTACCGTAAAATTCACTACAAATTTTAACATGGTTGGTGATAAGAGTGGGATAACTAGACAATCTACTAAATATGACCGAAAATGATAGTAATTTGTGAAATATACAAGAAATTTTATAAACTACATAATAAAAATTTCCAAGCAGATTGTAATATTAATCAAACAGATTTTATATTTTATTGTGATTTTAGTTATGAATAAATCGGAGAGAATTTAAAAATCTTTGAAATATTAATAATCTCACGATTACTATGATTTTTAAGCTAAATTTTAAGAAGAAATTCTCTCCGTGTATAAACACACCTCGTATTAAGCAATACACCAGGCGAAGCAATTTTGCGGTTTTTAATTAGCAGAATGTGATAATTCGTTTTTTCGTCATTGTAACACGAATACACGTTACGATGGCGGAAAAGTTTTCTCTGGCAAGACGGCAGGAATTCAAGAATCTAGACGAGCAATTCGGAATATTTGTACCCGTATTAAGAACGCGTGTAATCGGCGAAGTACCGCAAAGCGAGGAGAGGCAGTGGTATTCTTTGTACTCTCTTCGATCGACCTGATGAAATCGTGTGTACACGATTATCAGCTTTTTGCGATCGCGGCGGCGATGCGATCGATTTCTCCCGAGGGTGAGATCGCGCGCGCCGCGAATTGCATACGGTCGTGAATCGCTTTTTAGCCGCGGAATGCGACCAGCCCGGTATCATTCGATTTTCTCCATTTCTTTCGATAACCGTCTCGTTGCTTTTGCGTGACACATTATAACATAACTATATAATTCCGTGCTAACGAACGCGCGACTGTCGCTCTTAATACTCATCGTCGCCGGCCGGTCGGCAGGATTGAGGTTGATGCCAAGGCAGACAGGAAGATTATAATTAGCGCCTGCGGACTGCAGGAAAGTGCAGCGGCTTTTTATTATCGCGGTAATTAGATGGAGTACGGAGTAAATAGTAGTTAATGGAAGGAGTTGGAGGTGATGAAAATGTAACGCGCGAAAGGATGTGAACTTTTAAAGGGGGTGGACATATAGTTGGGATACTGTTTACATCTCTATTGTAACTGAATGAGAAATATTAAGAAATTAAAAGAATATTTAAAGATGACAAAAGTATAATATATATTTATTTTATTAAAAACATTGTAGAATTCAAAAAAATTTTAATTTCTATTGAAATTTGACTTAAAAATTACTTGAAATTCCATTTTTATCAATCAATTTATTCTTTAATTGCCTTATTAATAATATTATAATTAATTAGATATTTTCTATCAAAATTATTTATGAACTTATAATTTTATTTAAAGTTGTTAACATGCAAACACGCAGCGTGCGATATGTATGTACATTTGATTGAAATTATTATGCAGTTTTTGTGCGAAAAAGAAGAGAAAAAAAATTCTCTAGAAGAGACTCGGTTGAAGAAACACAGAACATTGGATTTTATTTGTATATTTTACTAACTACTCGTATCATATCTCTTTCATTTAGAAAAAGGATTCACTCTTTTCTTCTTTAGTTAACCTCGCGTATATATTTCACTGAGTTTTAAATGTTTCTTGCTCCGCTGGTTACAGAACGTACTTTAAAGTGGATGCACATGGTTCTCCGTAGATAGCGGAAGTACCGAGCCGGAAATATATCGCGTGATCTTTTTGGTTCGCGTTCGAAATACGCAGTCTCATCTTAGCGCGCGAATGTAAAGAATTCATTGTAATTTTTAACCGTCTCGCTTTGTACGCACCGCAATTAATTACCGTATCGTAATTCTATTATACTTGCAAAATCATAACATTTTACAACTTCTTGATTTTAATGGTTGAAAATTATTCCTGCGAATTTATAATTTTAAAAGGCTAAACTTTCTCATAAAAAACCGTATTGGATTAAAATTATAAATCTCTATTATTTAAAAACAGATATAAACTTCCAATTTATATTATTTAATCCTATACCAATAATATTCAAATATTAATTAAAGCAAAGAAATAGTATGCTAGTGTGAACAATAAGCATTGCTTCCGTACCTTTGTGAGGATATACAAGCGACACGTGCGAGCAACGAAGGGTCGAAATTGATGAAGTGCGTATATACCGTGATTCCGTCCTGCTGTATTCAAGGGCTCGTATACTTGGCATATACGTCGCCCTAATTCTATTTCGGGATTGACGAGCAAACTTACAAACCGACCCGCTATTCTTATGTCCAATTTCGACGCCCTTAATACTCACTTGATTTTCGTTTAGAAACGCCGAAGAGTCAAAGGTTTTCTCCGTTTTTTATTTTATATTTGTATTATGCTGAAAACACGTTAAGCTTAAAATAATACGACTTGCGATAATTCTAGCGGACAATGTAACGCTTAAAAGTATATTAATCAATTAAAATGTGTGACGTAAAAATTATTTATTTATATCATTCTTATATTAATAAATTTTTCGCCTGTGGCGTGATAAAAGTTGAAAATTGCTTTATCAAATACATTGATCTAAAAATTGGATACGTCTTGTCTTACGAGCAGCCGTCAGTTATTAAAATTATAGTGCAGTACCCAATTAATCTGCGGGCGTTCCTTCTTACGCAAGCTCAACGTCGTTAGTATTATCCATGCATCGGGGACAACGGATGATGAAAACGTACCACCCAGTGCGCATATGTTATGCGTGTACGTACGTGGGCCGCACATTTTGCGGCGAATTTGCCGGCCGTGACGACGCGACGTACAAGCGAGGACCGACTCATTGTTATCTCATTGTTATCTCATTGTATATAAGGCATTTACATTCACATTCATATAAACCGGTCCATTTACGTAGTTGACGTGTCCGATACCTGAACGAAGACAAATTACAGGTAGTTGGGGAATTTTACACGATAAATGCGTTGCGCTACGAGCCAACGTTAAATTAGCTTTAGATTCTTTTTTTCAACTTTGGTAATTGCACCGGATGATTCGAATTCTCGAAACAACTTTAATGACGAATATTGCAAGCTTTTATTTTTTAAATATTCGGCGATTATTTTTACTTTTTGTCTATGATTATCAATAGGTCATATATACATTGACCGTATTTCTTTGAGAAAAATTAAGGACATCGCTACCTATACTTTTTCCACAAACAAGTGCAATGTAAAGTTATTATTATCATTAATATTTTTCCTTGAATATATATTTATATGAAAAACAGTAACATTATGTAAACTAAGGCTCGAACTTATATCGAGTCTCAATACTTAAAACTCAGCACTTGATACTCCTTTTTCTAGATTTCAATCAACAAAATGGTTAAAATCTAGAAACTAAGTATCAAGTATTGAGTTTTGAGACTCGACTATCATTTTGAGTCTAAAACAATTATAAATAAAAAAGAAACACGTCTTTATTTAAACGTTACACAAAATATACAAAGATGATAAAGACTGAAATATAGAACATTTTATAAGACTTTTGAGAAATAAAGGACAAAAGTGAGTTTTCAAGAAAAAATAAATTTAAAGGACACAGATATAAAATAAAGGACTGTCCTCTGTAATATAGGACGGATGGTCTCCGTAGTCATACGGTCTCATCTGATACGAATCTCATCTGTTGTTGAGTATTTTCGCACTGACGATATATCAGCGACAAATTGATATTGAATTAAAGGTAATAAATGCAGGCATGATTCATTTCGTCGGTCGTTGTCGCCGTTTGACCTCGCGATACGTCCCTTTCTTTCTTCATGTATCGCACCGGTATATCCTCGCATTGTGCAATAAATACGACGTATACATACATATGGCCAGGCAATACAATGCGAACAACACGTATTCATGTTCCCGCAGCGTGCGAATCGCTTCTCAAAGGAGCAGCAATATCCGCTACTTAACGGCTGCGGTCGGCCGTTACGTCGAAAACGGTCTAATGCGGTTTTTTTATGGGGGAGGGGGGGGGGGAGTCTGAAATTTTACATTACCTGAAGATAATTATGCGTGAAAACTGAGATTACGTTCGGCTTTTATTTTTCTCGACTTACGGCCGTTTTTATAGTCTGCGGACGTTTACATTCCGCAGTTGTAGCTTGCCTCGTTCGCCAGTTACAGCGCGTACCTGCAGTACAGTTAGAGACGTAATCCTCACGTGGCAGGTGCGCGCATTGCATTTCCGCGAGTGAAATTGTTTTCCATTTCCGACATAGAGAGCATGTATCATATCTTCAGATTGACAACCTGCGAAAATTGTATGAATATTGAAATTATATATGGATATCGTAAATGATTTTTTCTTTTACACGTGCATGATATAAAATATGTAATCAATTTTTGCCGACATAAATTAATAAATTACTAGTGCAAAGATGAAAATTTAATACTACGCTAATAGAAATTATGTTTTAATTTAGCAATAATAAATTTTAATTCCTTTTCTTCTCTCTAGATTTTGATTTCTAAAGCCTTCTTTTAATCTCACGTATATTTTTTTATAGTTTTTTAAAAGCATGAGTTAATTATGTGAGACAATATAACAACAAAAAAGTGCTAAAAAGTTATATTAAACCTGATAACATTCCTACAATATATCACGAATTGTTGCATTATCTTAAAAAAGAAAATATATTTTTTAATATTGATTTTAGAATCAATTAATATGACAGTTGATTAATGTTGCTAGAGATATTAAATAGAAGCAATTTTTATCTCCTGAGAACCCTTGTCTTCTCCTAAATTTGTTTTCTTAAACGTAGAATGAATAATAATAAAATTATGAAATAATAAAAATGATTTTTATGTTTTGAAAGTCCCTATATATCTTGAAATCTGTTTTTTAAATGCAGAAGAAGAAAAAATTTGTATATCTATTAGACACGTCGTTAGACATCTATTGATCTCCTTTGCTCATTACCTTCCTCGTTTCAAAGTGTATCGCGACATCAAACCAGTTGAAAAATATTGACTTACTAATCTCATAGAGTGATTATCTCGTATGGATGCACAAACAAGATAATGGAGTTTTAAAGAAATTAATATATTGTTTACGTATTGTATATTCTCAATTATCTATTCTTATTTAATTATAAAAGAAAATAATAACTATTATTNAAGAAAATTATAATTATATTATAAATTATATAAATAAAAGAAATCGAGTGGAACAAAGTTAATGATGCTTTTTTTTCGAATCGCTGATAATTCAGTCGATTATTGGGAAATTTCTTTTTTCTTGTCTTTTCTTATTGCTGTCTAATTGCCGCAGCTTTACTGCGAGCAGGATACTAATCGGTTTATNTTTGACCGAGGTACATGTTTGCGTACTATGCTTCTTCAACGGAATATTCAGCGCAGCGTATTCACCAAACATGGTGCATTCGTCCCATCACTCTTGCGGTTTTTCAATAGTGGTCAAAGTACTCAAGCATCTTTCTTATATTGTCGTTTGACAGTCCGTTTTCTGTTGGTGTCAATATACTGCGCTAATGTGTTTAAATTATTTTTATTTCTTTTGCTTGATCATTAAATATTGATTCCTCATTTACAAACAAATCCACTTTTATTAAAATAAAGGATTTATAATGACTAATTAAACTCATTTATAATTTTTTTCGTTGTCTGTTCTAATTTTAAATTAGCCGCTTCTAGTGTTTATATTAAAATGTTCCGAATAATTTTATCTGACAGTTTTGTAACGAGGAAGAAATAAAATATTAGACTCGAACAATAGATAGACTCTTATCTTAATTTACTTAACAATACAAAAATTAACTACTAATAGTTTTACTAATTCCCAGTATTCTTAAATATCTTTCTTACGCAAGATATTTTGGAAAAAAATTACTTATTTTATTATTATATTGTAGTATGTATGGAGTGAACTTTTAAACTAATTCGGTATGTGTAAAAAATGAAAAGAATATATATACATACATAGAATTTTAACAAATTAATAATTTAAACAATTTTAATTAAGTAACACAATACCTTATTTGGTAACACATTTTATAATAATTGTGTAAATTTTTTCATAAATAAAAGTCTAATTTACGATGTTTTACGTTCACTTAACTTGATAAAAGACATTTGCATATTGCAAAATATTATGATAGTAGGCGATTGCTCGCGTTTTTATCCGACTCTTTTATATCTCAGTGGGAACGACTCGCGGATCTTGTGTAAATGATGATAGTAGTAGGCGAGTTTCCTGGCGATTCAATATGGCAAGGACGTTCAATCATTCATCAACCGGTTAGGATGCCTTGTAAGGAAGGACGGCGACGAGGCCACTCTGTTTGGGAATTCTCCTTTCTTTCGCAGACTTAAGTGTCTCGATACCGCGGGATATCGGCCGTTTACACTACGGGGAAATGTATGTCGCAGTGAAGAATGAAAATGGCGCGTGCCTGTCTTCGCGAATTACCTAATTACCTAATAAGCAACCAGCTGCATGTCTTGACTCTCTAGCTTAAGAGTTCTGCGTGAGAGCAAATTGTCTGTAATGCAATGTGGCGAATTGCATTACGAAATTATCGACTTCTGCTCCGGGGAATAATCCCACAATGACTAAGAAAGGATGTGGATCGCGGTAGAAGATTAAAAACGACAATATGACGGTTTATTTTTTTTATGTTTTAATTTATATAATTTTTGCTTTCAAAATTGTAATATTTAATTTTTCTACTTTATCTGTCATTATCTGATATATTATTTTATATTTTAAAAATAAATAAATTTTTTGCATAGCGAAAATTATAATATTGTGAAGATTATTTAGAATATAATTATTCACAAGATAAATTCTAGTAAATTTATAGTAAATTGCCAGCAATAATTATGTACTGATCATACACGCGATAAGAAAACGATATAGTGGTACAAGAGTTAAAAAGTAGGTTTATATTTTTAGGCCCAGAAAAGTTTTTACCTCCTTTGATCTATCATCGACGATTAGCCCAATGTCTGGCGGCGTTGCAGGCTATTCTCGGCGTCGCGGTGATTACCTTGTCGTTATGGTTGCTGCTTTGGGCACCGCACCTGCCCGTCATGGATAATCCGTACTGGAGCGGCATGCCCGTAAGTGCAATAATTTCATACGACGGTTAGATTTGCATTTTTTCCTTACCATGACGATGCAAGAATAGTATAGAATGACAATTCTCTCTTATCTAACAAGCTGAGTCTGCTAGAATGGACTAACATATACTAACGTGTGGCTGCAATTAGATTTACATATGTATTATAAAATGATATAATCGTGCTTGTTGAACAATGAAGATATGGATATTTTCGCTTTCGATACACTCTAATCGCATGTGATAGTTTTAAGTTTTAAAGCAATTGCTTTTTGGATCATTTATTGGCAACTGCATCAGTTTCTTAACGGTTTTGGACACTCTTGCAGATTTTCTTACATAAATTAACATCATTTTTCAAAACTTAAACTTTAACTAATTGAAGGTAAGTATACAATAAAAATAATGTTCTATCTTTTTAACAAGAACACTATTTTGTGCTAACAATATTTTTCTGTTTTATAATTACGTAATGTGTTATTTATAAGAAATAAAATTATATAACTTTTAACTCGTAAGTATGCCATGTATATTAACACTTTGTAAGTTATAATAATTTTTTCACATTTCTTTTTGCATTAATATTTTTTATCTCGATATCTTCAGCTCTTGATGTCCGGGAGCTTCGGAATTTGTCTTCTGTGCTGCTTTAAAAAGGAATATCCGACATTGACTTCTGGATTTTGCCTTTCCGCCACTAAGGTACATAAGAATTCTGACTCATAGTAGAGATTTCTTGGAGAAACTTTCAAGGTTGAGCTGCTTATTACTCATTGTCAGATCCTCTAATGATAAATTCTTACATTGTTAGAATAGTATAATATACGTATTTATTATATAGATGATAGAGTATTATTATATTGTAAATCCCTATTACATATTATATGTATGTTGTAGTATATTCCTGCATCAATATAATTAATTTAAAAAATTTTAATTCTAAATATCAATATTATTTAGATTTTATTTTAATTTATTAAATTTATTTTGTCTTATTTTTAATATATTTATTAATAGAATTATCTATAAAAATATTATATTTGCTTTTTTAATATCTTTGGTTCCGTCACGCTTATATCATATTTTTTTCACGACGAACAGGTAGTTAGCGTGTTTTTGGCGGTTCTGGCAACCATTGCGTGTGTGAGTGCGTGTGTATTCTCCGCGATGCACTTGTCACGTCTCATGGGACTGGAATGCACTCCGGCACGAGTATTGAATGCCACGTGCGTATGCAGACCACGCGGCGAGCCGCCTGATTCGCTCGAAAGTGCAGTTAGGTATGGTCAAAAAATTGGACACAAAATATTAAATTGACAAAATTACGTGACATTTTTCAAAGCTTCTGAAAAGGCTATAACGTGTATTATATTTTTGAGAGAGCAATCTTTATAAAAAAATCTTTATAAAAAACATTTCAATTATATATTTCCCATTTATCGAGAATCTGTATTACATAGCGTAGGCAAGTTTAGTAATACATCGATGTATAATATATGTAAAACGATACTATTTCACCAGGTACATAGATCTTAATTGTCCCGAGGTAGAAAATATCCTGACAATCCTCCTCATCTTCTCGTGCACTTGCAACGGATTAGGCGTCTTGGTAGCCGGATGGTATAGTTATCTCCATTGGAGCACGCGATATAAAAGACCAAAGTACACACAGGTCAGGACCAATACCATGAACAATAAATTCAACAGTAGACCAATCTACAAATTGAACCTGGAGGAACGATGACGTTTGCAGTTGTTATAATGATTTAAACTCTTCCATTTCACCGTGATCCATCAGCATCTTCCGCATGGTCACTATTGTGATCAATTTTATATGTGTATAAAGAGATACGAACTACTGCAAATAAATCTTATTTTATATTATTTTGTTAACAAATCATTCTGATTAATGCAAAGCATCAGGAACTATTTTTTTAAACACTTTTTAATGCACAAAGGGAAAAATAAAAACTTAATCTTTACAAAGATGTGAGCAGAAAAATGTTGTTCAACAAGCTACAATAGTCATTCTATTAATAATAACTTTGTATTAACAATAATTTTGCAGTTTTATAAAAGAACAAGGATTATGTAAGTGCGTATATTTATTATTAATCATTAATATTGTAATGATCATATCATTAAAATAAGATATATATATATATGTATATATGTGTGTGTGTTCCAAAATTCACTGCCAACGTTAAAAATTTCTATAGTATACGTTACGTGAACTATAGATTTTCAGTGCTGGCAGTGAATTTTGGAACACAACCAATATAAATTATACAATGAGTTAGTATTTTATGGCTCATTAATTAACGCTCACTTTTTTTTTTACGTGGAGATTCAGTGATTGTTTAGACGTAATGTATGTATTTATGTGTGCATGTGTCTTGTCTGGTGACAAACAATGCGTTTGTCTTTTAATGTGAAAAAAATTGTGGAAATGAACAAAGACTATTGATTAATTACCTATATTAAAATTTATAAGTGAATTTTACCTCAAAAGATTATTGAAATAATATAATATAAATATTTAAAACATATTATCGAATTTATCTTTTGTACGTCATATTGAATCTATTTAGTGAAATAATGTCGATTAAGAATTGTAATAAATTAATGGAACATAAATCTGTGGCGAGTAAATTTAATATTAAATTATATATCGATGTTATATTCTTACGTATGCAACATCTGGTCCCATACGCGCTATTAAACTCGATGATAACCATCGAATGTTTTATAATTATTAATAGACTCTTCTTGTTGCTATTATAAAATTGCTAAATGTTATCCAACCCATAAACATTACTCGTCAAGATTCTATAAATAAAAATATAATGAAATATTGCAAATTACGAAAAGGAAGTATTATGTTTGTTCCAGTTTTTTTTAGTTATTTTTTATCATTATTTTGCCTATCTTATCCATCTATTTACTTATCTTATATTTTATTTATATTTAATGATAAAGTTAAATTTGTTTTTTTAGACAAATAATATATAATGTCAATTTATATTTCTAAATCAGCAATAGATGTAAATCTGCGCTAACGTGCAGTGTGTGTATATATACAATCTTAATAGAATAAATTAGTTGGATAATCTGTTGCGTCTATTCGATATAAATTGAAGCATATCATTAACGGGCTAATCGTGAACTGATGTGAGTAATATCAATTATTTACGTGAATATATTTACCGTGTGTATATCTGCGATTAGATAAAAGATTTTTAATGCACTGTTCTATAGACTATAATATCATATACATAATGAATCCATGAGTTTGTCAGATTACTATTAATTATGTTTATAAATTAGGATATTTTGTTACTATTTAAGCTGTTTTAATTAAAATTTTTCTGCACACATTGCTATTAATATTAAATATTGTTTATTATAATTTAAATATTTTGTTATAAAACGCATATTGCCATTATTTTGCATTTAATCACATACTAAATACTTGCAAAACTAACTTTTTAAACGCACACACAATTTTTTAAAGTAATGAGTTTATAAACTTTTGTCTCAAGCAAAAATAGAAAAAAACAATTTTATAAAGGATCGAAATATTTTAAATATTTATAATGTTTGTTTTGATGTTACTAATAAAGATAGTATTTATAATTCTTATTGCAAATCTTTACTTTGATTATTAGCATAATATTGTATCAATAAATACAAAATAATATTTTTAGGAATAAAAATACAATATTTTTACGAGATATTGAAAAATCTTGTAATAACATTTTACATGGGAGCAAGATAGCAGTAAAGAAATAAAATAAATATATTTGAAGAAGTATGTTTCTCGAACTGTCTTCAATAAATTATTAGCCTTCAATTACTTTCATGACAGTACAGTTTTTTTATTGTATTGTTAGTGTTAGTTTTATAAAAAATATAATATTTATTACTATTATATTATGTTTTCGCAATATCAAGAATTATATCTTTAATAAATTAATTAATGAATCAGTAATTAAAATTTAAATTTTTTTTAAACTTTTATTTATATAAATTTATATAAATTTATATAAATATATTTGTTTATATGCAACTTATTAATTTTTTTATACGCACAATCTTTTAGTATTTCTGTAGCATTTAATGTAATTTAGAACGTTCTATATCCAAGGTAATACAATATAATAATAAAATAAATCAGAATACTTAAATGAATAATAAGTAGTTTTAATATAAATTTTTGTAACTTAACATTATATTAGGAATATAGGAAAATATAGAAGAAAGGAAATATTATAAAAATGCTTACTAACAATTTTATGCCGACTACAAAAAATTTTATTTTTAATACTAATATGAAAATTTTGAAATACTAACATGGTGCTTTAATTTATGCAATTTTTTTCTCTCCTTAAAATGTTCAATACCTTTTCAAACACTGAAAATAATATCTATGAAAATTTCCATAAGAATTATATTAGTTTCGTGAAAATTGTCTAGTCAGTACTAATGATATATGAATCTTGTATTTATGGGTTATATATGATTTCATGACATGTTAAATATGAATAGTAACTTCTGTTTGTTGATCACACGTTATTATTCTTGCGTTTGATGTAATAAGTTGAAAACCGAGTATGACAGCTTAAGTAACTGTAAAAAAATTATAGATTAAACTTATTTGAAAAAATTGTTAGTAAGAATATCTATCTTAATTATTTGATACTGACAGCTACAAATGAGTCAAGATTCATCGTAATTAAGTGCGCGCTACTAAATTCAATCGGAATTGTTGCACGTCTCATGATTATTATAAGGCTTCTTTTGTTGCTATTGCTAATTTCTGGCCAATTTATACGAAAAATACTACTCACCAATTGAAGACTCTATAAGATACAAAGAAATGTTGTACATTAAAAAATAAAAATATTTTATTTATTCCAGTTTTTAATGATATATCTTTTATTTTTTATATTTAATAGTATATATGCATACATATATGTATACATATGTATATATTATATATGATGTGTGTATAATTTGTGTATCAATTTATTTTGGAGAAATATATACTTTTACTTTGACTTCGTTTCCAAACCAACAATAGATGAAGATTTGCGCCAATATAGCACCCATGTATGTCAATAATCCAGCAAAGGTTATTAAATCTGATACCACTGCTATGCGGAATAAATTCGAGCATAATACAAGCATGCTCACCGTGAACTGGAGACCAATTATTTTCGCGAACATGTTATTTATCGTGTACGCATATCTGTGATTAAATAAAAGAAGCTTAATCAAGCTTGTCTTGACTTTTGAAATTATACAAATTAGTTCATTATTACGGTATCTAATAATAAAATAATAAAGATATAGATATATATATAAGTTTTTTATTTTTGTTGAGATTTTCGATAAATTGAGAAAAATTAATCCAAATTGATTTCAAAGAGGATTCGTAAATAAAAATTAAAACTTTGTATAAAATTTATTAAATATATGCTTTAATTATTTTTAAATTATTTAAAAAAACGATTGTTATATAGAAATAGGACTTTGTTTTATTATACATATATAATTTAAATTTTTTAGACCTAAGAAATTATTACATAAGAAACCAACTGAAAGATAAGGTTGTGATGATAAATACAGTCACCCAGAATGTTTTCTTCACCATTTGCCATTTTTGTCAATCGATATTCCAAAATTTCAAGTTGGCAGCAGATGTGTAATAAAAGACCGAGAATTATGCTTTCACAAGCGACGTTTACGATACCAGAAGTTGCCATGCCTACCAATTGGTGACAATAAACCAGAAAGAATAAAACAGGATTCGAATAGTTAAATGGCATCCATGCTTTGTACGTCAAATTTTTACTCTGAAATGCCGTTAAAACGGATGGCACAATTATGGATATGATTGCCACCAAAATGAGACTCAAGTATCGTAGTGTACTTTTCCTACAAAATGAGTATAAAAATTACTTTAATTAATTTCTTTTATATAAGTTTTATTTAACTTTATTATATTATTTTATTAGTTTTATTTACAAACAAGAAACACTTTGTTCTTTCATTTCTTCCTATTTCAAAGGAAAGTATGGTAGTTTTTGAAAAAAATTTAATTCTGTTGTATATCTATTTGTGCAAATTATTATGCAAAATGTATATATGATATAATTAATATTATTTTAAAACATTTAAAAAATATATATAAGAAATATTTTGCTATATGGAAAATATATTATTAAAATGTGAGAAATTTTTGTGTAAACTTATTAATACTTACTGTACCCTTTTCTCAAATTTCTCTTGAATCATTAATTCGTGTGAATCGCGTGTTGCAAAAGGTTTTTTATTAAAAACGTTGATTATGTTCATAATATATTTACGATCTGTATACATATAGACTTGTTTATAGCCTGCGACGAACACGGTCAACATCATGTATAAAGAATCGGTAAACTCATCAGAGTTTTTAACGTACAGAATGATATTCATAAATTGAGATATCGAAAATACACATAATGAGGTGAAAAGAAACATTGCGTATGTTTTATAAATTATATGTTGAAATATCGATGTCCATGAACTCGGTTGCCAGCATCCATTAAATGAGCAGACTAGGAGTGTAAATTCCAGCACCGGCATTTAAACCTCTTTAATTTAATTTTTTAATGAAATTTTATTTTTACCAATTAACATTTATTAATTATATTATTTTTACTTTTTTTTATAGATATTTCTCCTTTGAGAATAAAGAAAAATCACATATTATATTAAAAATAAAATAAATTTACTAAAAACATTAAAAAGAATTATCATAAACCTTCTATTTTTTAATCTGTTTAAAAAAATCCTGCTTGCCATTAGTTTAAAATGTATTTTATTTTGTAAGTACACTTTTTATAGTGTAACATGGCTTTATTGCTTAACTGTAGATGCCAAATATTGATATTTAATATTATTAATTTTTGATTAGATAAAATGATTAAACTTTCATAAAAATTTTGTTGAGAAAAATTTATATTTATAAATATAATTTACTGTATGTATAAGTTATAAAAGTTAAAAAAGTTATAAAAGAATATATTACTAATTTTAAAATCACTTGATAAGATTTTATCCTCTGATATTAAACTTTTGACATGCACATCTCTAATATTTATACTATACACTTACGAAGCGCTTTTGATTTTTATGCACCATGAATTACTTACTTACGTTTACATTCAATATTTCACTTCTAAATTAATTTACTTAAAACTGTTTATATAATTTTTACAAGCATTATCTCAATTCTTGTCGCATCTCAAATAAAAATAAGTAAGTTGATTTTGTAAGAGGAAGAAAGACTTAGAATGTTTGTGGAATATCTCACGACTTTCTGATAATGATACTGCTCGTTACATATCCTCTGTATGTATTTTTGTTATTACCATAATACCTATACACATACAACTTGCGAGATAATATCTCACGAAATAATAACTTTATGAATTGAAATACGGAAATATTTGAGTATACATGTTCTACTAGAGAATTGTATGATGTGCTATTATGTACAAAGAGACAACGGAATGGAGAGAGAAAGAAAACAGATATGGAGAAACAAGTTCTTTGAACTCTTACTAAATTATTAATTATCAATTGTTCGTAAAATACAGACCCTTGCAATACAGACTCTTCGTTGTGTATATATGTCAAAATATTCGACTTATTATTTTCTGTTATCTATTATCTGCAATTTTATCAGATGTACCATATATATCTTTGGATTCCAGTTGAAGAACTATTAGCTGCAGTTTGCCTTTATGAAATCTTAATATCAATAGTCTATACACTCAGTTCTACATTTACGAACTTTTTATTATCCTATTGCATTGACATGTATTTCAGGACACGCTATTTCTATATTGATTCTTACGTTTACTCTATCTTATATTGCAGACAGGAGGTAAGAAAAAATTTTAATCTTGGATATACAGATTTGTTACTCATATACACACATAAATCAATAGTAAAATATGAATTAAAATTTTTTATTGATAACATGTTACGATACAATGGATGTCTAAAATAAAAAGTTAACAGTTTTAATATGAAGCATATTTATAATAGAAAATATTTATAGTAAAAAATATTGGACAAATAAATATCTCATACACACATGCTTATAATGATTTTATTCATATCTTTAACATTAATACAAATTTTTTAAAATATTTTAATTAGTTTTTATTTCTCCTAAAAATGTTTAAAACTTATTTTTATGTATCATAATTTTTCAAGACTTTCTAACAGAACCTCTCAAAAGCTTATAAATATAAAAATTATTTTGTCGATACTCAATGATTAATATTTATTTCTACATTTCAACAGTCTTTTCTTTTTCTTTTATGTGATTTCGTAATAAAATAAATGTGAACAATATTGTTTTCTATATTTTAATTGTATTACTATTCATGCGTTTGATGCAGCAAATTGAAAACTGAATATGACATCTTAAGTAACTGTAAAAAATTATTTACATTAAAAGTTATTTGAAATAATTATAATATTTAGTAGTAACGTGAATTTTAATTGTCTGATACTGACAGCTACGAACGACTCAAGATTCATTGTGATTATGTATGCGCTAGTAAATTCGATGGGAATCATCGCGCGTTTCATAATTAATAAGAGATCTTTCTTGTTGCTATTGTTAAGCGCCGGCCATTCTATATCATAAATGCCGTTCACCAATTGAAGGCTCTAAAATTGTAGTATTTTTTACACAACATTAGTGAAAAGTATTATATTTTATGATAATCTCAACTATATATTTTTTTATAATTAAGTTCCTTCTAGTTTTACATGTCATTTTTTTATTTTTTGGATATTTTGATTTAAGATTATAAAAGATACCTAATGTTTTTATACAAAAATAACGACTATTTTTTGAAACTAAATAACTTTTGTTTAGAACAACTTTTTGAAGAAATGTGATATTTTTAAAATATTTCATTTCATCATTAAAAATAAAAGTTATGATTAATATTAAGTAATTATTTTCTGTACAAAAAATCCATCTTTTTTACATCTTAAATCAAAATCCAAAAAGGATTTTGGTTTTTAGAATTTAGGATTAATTTAAATAAGATATACTTTCAACTTGACTTCATTTCCAAACCAACAATAGATGAAAATCTGCATTAATATAGCACTCGTATATATTATTAATGGAATAAATCTCACGTAGTTGGTCGCCATAGCTATTCGATATAAATTCGAGCACACCACCAACATACTCACAACAAACTGCATAGCGATTATTCTTGCGAACATGTTATTCACTGTATATGCGTATCTGCGATTAGATTAAAAATTCTCATTTTATATCTTTGAAAGTTTTTTTTTAATTATTTACAACTTGTTAAATTTATATCATATAATTTTAATTGCTTATTTAAAACAAAATACTTAGAATATTTTTTATTCTTTTTAAGTTTCTCTTCTTATAAATTTTTTCTTTGAAAATCTATTTTCAGTCAATTAAAATATTATTAATTATTATTATTAATTATAGAAATTAGTTATAGAAATTAGTTATAGAAATATTATTTAGTTAAAATGTAGAAATGTACAAAATATATTAAAATATTTAAATATTTAACTTAAATGTTAAAATGTTACGTATTTAATGAATATTTAATCTTTAGAAAAATTCTTTTTCAGCCTCTCATCAATCAATTTTACATGAAGTTCAATGAAACATTCAAGAATCTGTTAATTAGGTATATTCGCATTTCTTATTTTATTTCTATGCAGAAAATTTTTAGATTTTTGTCTACAAATCTCTTACAAATCGAAAATTATTGCTAACTTTTTAAGTTATGAAAAAATTAATTCAAAATGTCTTGTAATTGTTTCGATCATTTTTTCTATTTAGGGAATAAATAACTATTGTTTCAAAAACGTATTTAAATTTTGTGCGCATTTTAAATTTCCTAATTAGAAATGCAAAGCTAAAAAGAATTTTGCCTTAAGTACAAAACTACTTAAACAGACTAACTCAAAGATACGGTTGTGATGACAAATACAGTCGCGCAGATTATTTTGATCTTGCATAAGTTTTGCCAATCGATACTCCAGAATTTCAAACTGGCAGCAGATGTGCAGCAAAAATCCGCAAATTAAACTTTCGCAAGCAACATTTACTATACCAGAGGTTGCCATGGCTATTAATTGGTGAATATATACAACAGAATACATAGTAGGAGATGAATAATTAAACGGTATCCATGCCTTAAACGTCAAATTGCTATTCATGAAATCCACGGAAATAGACATGAGTATTAATCCTGTGATTGACGTCAGAACGACAGTTAAATACCTTCGCGTAGTGTTCCTATAAAATAAATATAATATTTATCACAACCAATTTTTGCATGATTAACTTGTTTTCTTTATTGTAATGCTGTAATTCTAAGCAAATCTATGAATCAATCGTAAAATCGTAACTGACAAAATGATCGTAAAAAGTTAAGCATAGAGTATGCATAGAATTGAAGATCTACTCATAAGTTTTCATGAATCTTATGAAAAGGTTACGAGTTTTACGATTTTGTTTAGAATTGCAGCATTAAATCTTCTACATTGCTATTTCTATTTATTACATTTTTCTTATTTATAATCATAAAAATATTGCACATAAAAATATTTTATAAAAAAATTTTTTTTAAATGTGTTTTGAAAAATTTTAATTAATTGAGATATAATTTACATTATCTGCATCAAGTTATTATGTAATAAAGTACATACAATGTTGTAAGATATTAATAAATAATTAATGAATAATTAGTATAAAAATATTTAAAAACGCAAGAGATAAAGTATTTTATTTCTTAAAAAATTTATTGTCGGAAAGTGACTGATTTAATTGCACAATCTTCTAACTTACTGTATCATTTTCTCAAATTTCTTTTGAATCATTTCTTCCTGTATTTCATATGGTGCAAAAGGTTTCTCGGTAAGAACATTTATTATTACCATCACATTCTTACGGTCTATCCACATATAGACTTGTTTGTAGCCTGCTACAAGTATCGTTAACATCATGTATAAAGTATCGGTGAACTCGTCAGAATTTTCGACGAACATGATGTTCATACATTGAGAGAACAAAAATATATATAATGAGGAAATAAGAAACATTGCGTAAGCCTTATAAATTATATGTTTAAACAGTGATGTCCATGTAAACGGCTGCCAGAGTCCAGCGATCGCGCAGATCATGAGTGTAAATTTCAGCAGGCGCATTTTTTTCTTTAATGTAAATTAGCCTACACAATTTGCTGTTAACATTATATTATTGTTTATTGTGGTCTAAATATAAAATCTTTTATAAAGATATTAGGATCTCATATAAAATCTCTTTTAAGGATAAAGAAAAAAAAATGTTAAAATTAATTTTAATAATTTAAACGAGAAATGCCACATTCTTTGAAATTTATTTTAAAATTTATTTTTATAATTTTATAAGTAAATTTTATTCAAACAATACTTTATAATTTAAGATTTAATTAAAAAAGATATTTAATATCGTTTTCTAAAAAATCGTAAAAATATTTTTTCTGAGAAAAAAAATAATTTTTAAATTAGTTAAAAGATTTTACTATGTAAAAATATTGTAAAGTGCATGTAAAGCATACTTTAATTTAAAAATTAATTTCAGTTAATACACATTTTTATAGGGTTTTTACGGTTTTTTTAAAGGTTTTTTTTTATATGTAGTAAACTTACAAAGCTTTTCCGGTTAATTTGCACTTGTATATGCTTCAGCTATCTTTTACATTGTCAAGACTGACAAACTGCTAACGTAATTCTCAGGATGATTTGATTAAAATTATTTGATCTTTGTTTCTCCATTTCCTCAAACGACAATAGATAAAATGTCTTACATCTCTCAATTATTTTGTGATATTTTTACTCGTCCAACGTATCTATATCCCTGTTATTATTATAATAAGGAAATAGCAACGACGTTCTTGAGAAATAATATTTTTATGAACCAAGATATAAGAATATTTCGAGAAATGTATGCATTATTAGAAAATAACATAATGTATCGTCTACGAAGAGTTTCACGAAATAACGGAAGAGACAAATATAAAGTAAATTCTTTGAATTGTCTCCAGTGAGATGTATTGTTTATTCTTTCCACGATTATATTTCTTTTCATACGGTTCAGTTACAGTACAAAATATTTTTACTGTCCGTTCGCAAAGTGAAAATCTTGGTTCTTGCGTAATGAATCTTTAGCTATAATTCAGAGCAATGAAATTTTAATGAGATGATTTCAATGCGCTGTGGTAGTTTGCGATACATTCTTTGTTCTAGTATTCACTGTCACATGTCGAGACGTTGAAATATCATCACAGATTTCGTTGACTTTTACAGTTATTCTCCTTTTACCGAATATATATACATACAGGTAAGGAAACCACTTTAATTCTTATATGAAAAGTTGAAAATATTATATATAGCTATGCACGATAAAATAAAATATGTTGTAATAAAATCTTTCTATTTTAACATTTATTTATATGCATTTTTCTTCACATATATTACTGTAATAAAATATCAATTAACAACTTTAAGGCAAGCTACAAATATATTATATATTATTATATACATATATTTGTAGAACAAAGAGAAACATGGAATAATAAAAATACTGAAAGTGTTTATAACAACTCTACTTATTCTACTATTAATATAAATTCCTTCCAATATCTATAATTTTAATTTGTAATTTTATTTTTCGTAAGCATAATATGCTTAATACATATCTTTCAATCACACACTAAAAATTTTAAATATGTCCCAATCCCAATATGTACCTTCTGCAAATATTTTATACGTATTTTATACATCTAAAAATAAGCTAATCAATGATAAATAATAACTGTTAACAATTATTTGTGTTCTTTAACATACCTTCTACATTGTTTTGTGAAATATGATAATAATTTTTATTATTAATTATATTCCTGTTGAGAGCGTTGTAATAGATTGTAAGCGGAATACGATGCTTTAAGTAACTGTAAGAAGGATTAAAATGTATTTAATATTAAAACGTTAGAGAAAAATATAGGTTCATCATTGACTAATACTGACAGACACAAATGAGTCAAGATTCAATGTGATAATAACTGCGCTATTAAATTCAATGGGAATCATCGAGCGCCTCATGATTAACAGGAGATTTCTTTTGCTCTTGTTATCAAGTATATGCCATTCCATGTTGTATGCGCTGTTTGCTACTCTAGTACTCTGTAAGTAAATTTTTACTAAAATACCGCATGTCATTAAAAATATATTATGCGTTATAATACTTCTTTTTCTTCATTTTTATCTTTTACTTTTATTACTATTAAACTTTTATTGCTATTTTATTACTATTAGAATTTTTAAAATTCTAATAGTCAGAAGAAATCTAATTAATTTCTTTATATGTAAATGTAATTTTATATACTTTTAATTTGAGTTCATTTCCAAACCAGCAATAAAGGAAGATCTCTGACAATATGCAAGCTGTATACAACATCAATACAAGAAAACCTCCATCAATCATCACAATAGAAATAGAAGCTAATTTATATAAATTAGCACACACCACTAGCATGGCTACTACGAACTGAAGAGCGATTATCTTCGCAAATCTATGATTTACCATATACGCGTATCTGCGATTAAATAAAAGATTAAATAAAGAATTAGTTCATTTTCATGTGTAACTTTCAAAATCATTTATCAATTTCATTGGCCACCTTTTATAACATTCTTTCTGCGTGAATAATCTTCTACTACTTTATAATAATTTGAATTACTTTAAAATAAAAATTTTATACAAAGAGAATGGATTTAATAAAACTGGTTTTCAAATTTTTAAAGTAGCAGAATTGTTTTAAAAACTAACTCATATATACGGTCGTGGTGATGTATACAATCACGAAGAATATGTTGATTATGTAAGCATTTCGTCAATCGATATTCCAGAATCTCGAGCTGACAACAAATCTCCTGTAGGAGTCCAGATACCAAGTTGTCGCAGGCAACATTTACAGCCGCAGTTATTGACACACCTATCATTTGGTGAGCGAATACGAAATAGAATACAATGGATGACGTGTAATTGAATGGAATCCATGCTTTGTACGTCAATTTTCCTTTCATACAGTCCATAAAGGTACTATTTAAAATTATACATATAACCGTTGTTTGGAGAAGGGCAAAATACCAGAACGCGTACTTCCTGTAACATATATTTTTTACGAAAATATTCTAATGATTATGGAAAATTTATCAGTTCCATTTGTTTTTGAAGAGTTCAATTGTATATTACTCATACTGCTATATTTTCCACAAATTATATTACGACTTATATCTGTGAAATATTGATTATTTACAAGCATTGGAAGAATGCAAAAATTAATCATGTTCAGAAAATTATCAAATGTGCTAAACACAATATATTATGTAATGTTAAACTAAATAAATAAAACATAAGATGGTTATATTCTAAAGTATTGTTCCAACACGTTTAGCAACACACAGTAAAAAATTTTGTGTTAAATTTAACAGATTTTACATGTCTCAATTAATCCACTCAAATTTTTGTGTTAATATAAAATTAAATAAATACGTTAAAAAGTAACAAAAATAATATGTAAAAATTTAACATTTGAACGCTGTCAGAAATTAAAATTTATGTTAAATTGACATATGTATATAATTGACATATGTAATGTTAAATATAACTAAATATAATAAATATTAAATATAAGATAAAGTGTTATTTTAATATTTGAGAGAAGAATCTATTTTTGATTTTGATCTTCTTTATGATGAATAACATAAGAATTGTGTCAATTAAACACATGGTAACTGTTATAGAAAAGAAAGTAACACAATTTATCTGTTTACTTTAACATATAAAATATCACCAAGAATTCATGCATTTACGTATAAATTGTGTTATTTTAAATCTTAAAAATGGATTTTTAAGATTTAATTTATATTAATTTATCATAGAAAAGTTTAAGTAACACAATGACGATATGTAATTAACACCCAACTCTGTTAGAAATTTAACACAAAAGCTTTAACACAGGAAAATTTTAACAAAAATACAAAATATTTTTTACTGCGCAGTGAAGAAATTAAAATATTCTGAATATTCTGATTATTCAGAAATAGATTATAAATGATGACTGATACGTTGGCTTACAATTAGTTTAATACAGTAACTCGAAAATAATACTTACTTTATCACTTTCTCATATTTTTTTCGGATCATTATTTCGTATGATTCCAATGGTTTAAACGGCTTCTCCATAAGAAGATTTACTATCATTATGACATGTTTCTTAATTGTCCACATAGTAACTAGTTTATAAGTCGCAATACATACTGTCAATGTCATATATATATTTTCGCTCAATTCGTTATAGTTGTTAATATTAAGTAGAATGTTCATAACTTGTGATATCGTAAATGCACTTACTAAGCAAATTAGCAATATTCTATAACTGTTATATATTATTTGTTTCAACAACGTTGTCCATGTAAGCGGTTGCCAGCATCCGGCGGCCGCACAGAGTCTGAGTGTAAAATGCAGCACAAGCATTCGAACTTTTTTATTTTAGATTTGCCTACGCATAAATTACGCACAGTATTATATCTATTTATATCATAATTTGAATATTAAATATATATAAAATAAAGAGAAATAAAATATAAAAATTTAATGACAATATATATTATATAAATAAATTTTTAAATACTATCGCATGAATAAAATTGTATAAAATGAAAAGGTTTTATTAAAAAATTGTGTCATTTATTTAAACAATGTACATAATTAGATAAAAATTAAATACACTCATTCGAAATGTCCACCTAGCACAAACACGACTACAATCTTTGAGATCAATCATCTGTAGCATTAAGGATCACTTTCATGTTGAATTGTTCCACTTCGCGGCGTGAAGTACGTTTTAAAATTTCAATATTTAGCAATCTAGAAAACCAAATCATTCCCTTTAATACATTACGCTTGTAGTCGAATGGGTTTTAATCCAAATTTCCAGATGGATTTCCTAATCTTTGTGTCGTATATGTTGAAATACGTTTCTTTGCAACTACTTCTGGGTTATCGTGGTTCTCATCAAAGATTAAAGTCAAAAGTGGACATTTTGAGAATAAATGTTTTGATTTAATAATGTTCTTTCAAATAAATTCTTTCAAATAAATGATATCGTTCTTCAGAATCTCGTTTATAAATTTTGGGCAATTTTATTCATGCAGAATTTTTAATGTCAAACAAGTATGAAAAAATTCTATTATTAATTCTGTTTTGTTAAATTAAAAAATTTCCAAATAAAGAATGTTATTATGTAAAGTAGTCAATGTAAAGAAGCCAATATTTTTAAAATATACTTAATATAATGATATAATTTTACTTTTTAACGTATAAACTTCAAAGTACATAATAGCATTTGTTATATTACTTACAAAATGAACAATTTTCTCAGTCAATTACTTGACGTGATTAAAAATGTGTTTACCGCAAATATCTCGAAAAGTTATACTGTTTAACTTATGGAAATATTATAGCGGGAGATACACTCAGAATGTCTATAGTCTCTCGACCACTACTTTCTGACAGTGCGGTATCGGTTTGCTGAATCCTATTCTTATCTATCCCTATTATTATCTTAGTACCGATCTTGCGACGGCGCGGAATATTTTCATGAGTCAACATATAGATAAGCTGTAATTTTTGTCACGCGATGGGGTAAATAACATTTCCATAAGGTAGAGGGCAAGGCGTACTTTCGAAGATTCATCAATATAGAATATCAGTTGTCTTTATGAAGTATGCACGCAACTTACTTATTGTACATTGATAAAAAAATGTTTCTTTTATTACTATCGCTATCCAGTGCTTGACTCGTCATCATATTTTCATGATACCACAAACTCAAACACTTTTTAAATCATGTTGATAGTTACTGTGCCGATTAAAACAATATTGTATATATGAGGATCTTTGCTGATACATTTAAACATTGCAATTAATGAAACACGCATAATTTACAAATTTGTTTGAGTTGTTAGTAATTCTTGCTAAAATACTTTATCAAAAATAAAGTGATAAAAATTAGACATAACATTATGTAAAAATATATGTAACATTCCTTTAAAGAATATTTTGATACCATTGCCACAATACAAAAAACTTCGACCGAGGTTGTGGAGGCGATTCCGACAAGTTTGAAACGTGCTTCTGAAAGTTTAACGATCGCCTACAGCGTTGTATAGACGTTCAAGGAGATTATTTTGAATGAACAAAAATAAAAATTAACATTTCAATACGTTGTGTGTTTCATTTTTGAGCAGTCTCATCGGAAATGGGACACACTGTGTATAATATATACGGGTAAGAAAATCACTTAAATTCTTAGATGAAAATATTATACATAGCTATGCACGATAAAATAAAATATGTTGTAATAAAATCTTTATATTTCAAAATTTATTTTTATGCATTTTTCTCCACATATATTATTATAAGAAAATATCAATTAATAACTTTAAGGCAAGCTACAAATATTTGTAGCCTAAAGAGAAACATAGAATAATAGAAATACAGAAGGTGTTTATAACAACTCTACATATTATACTATTAATATAAATTTCTTTTAAAATCTATCATTTTAATTTGTAATTTCATTTCTCGTAAGCATAATATGCTTAATACGTACCTTTCAATCACATACTAAAAATTTTAAATATGTCCCAAAATGTAAATTTGCAAATATTTTATATATTGTCTAAAAATAAGCTTATCAATGACAAATAATAACTGTTAACAATTATTTGTATTCTTTAACATATCTTATACGTTGTTTTATGAAATATGATAATAATTTTTATTTATTAATTATATTCTTGTTGAGAGCGTTGTAATAGATTGTAGGCGGAATACGATGCTTTAAGTAACTGTAAAAAGGTTTAAAATGTATTTAATACATTAAACGTTAGAGAAAAATATAGGTTCATCATTGACTAATACCGACAGACACAAATGAGTCAAGATTCAATGTGATGATAATTGCGCTCTTAAATTCAATGGGAATCATCGAGCGCCTCATGATTAACAGAAGATCTCTTTTACTCTTGTTATCAAGCATCTGCCATTCTATGTTATATATGCTGTTTGATACTCTAGTGCTCTATAAGTAAATTGTTTACTTTTAGTAAAATATTGCATATCATTATAAATATATTATGTGTTATAATACATCCTTTTCTTTATTTTCATCTTTTACTTTTAATTTTTAAAGTTCTAATAGTCAGAAGAAATGTTATTAATTTCTTTATATGCAAACATAAGAATTTTATATACTTTTAATTTGAGTTCATTTCCAAACCAGCAATAAAGGAAGATCTCTGACAATATGCAAGCTGTATAAAACATCAATGCAAGAAAACTTCCATCGATCATGTCAGTAGAAGTAGAAGCTAATTTGTATAAATTAGCACATATCACCAGCAAGGATACGATGAACTGAAGAGCGATTATCTTCGCAAATCTGTGATTTACTATATACGCGAATCTATGATTAAATAAAGAGTTAAATAAAGATTAAATAAAGAATTTATTTTTATTTGTAACTTTCATTTTCATGTGTAACTTTCAAAATTATTTATCAATTTCATCGGCTATCTTTTATAACATTCTTTCTGAGTAAATAATCTTCTACTACTTTATAATAATTTGAATTACTTTAAAATAAGAATTTTATACAAAGAGAATGGATTTAATAAAACTGGTTTTCAAATTTTTGAAGCAGCAGAATTGTTTTAAAAACTAACTCATATATACGGTCGTGGTGACATACACAATCACGGAGAATATGTTGATTATGTAAGCATTTCGTTAATCGATATTCCAGAATCTCCAGTTGACAGCAAATCTCCTGCAGGAGTCCAGCTACCAAGTTGTCGCAGCTACTACTTACAATACCAGTGATTGACATACCTATCATTTGGTGAGCGAATACGAAATAGAATACAATGGATGACGTGTAATCGAATGGAATCCATGCTTTGTACGTCAATTTTCCTTTCATACAATCCATAAAGGTACTATTTAAAATTATACATATAATCGTTGTTTGGACGAGGCCATAAAACCAGAACGCGTACTTCCTGTAACAGATTTTTTATGAAAATATTCTAATGATTATGGAAAATTTATCAGACCTGTTTTTATGGCATTTGATTGTATATTATTCATACTGCTATATTTTTCTCGAATTATATTACTATTTATATATATGTTGTGAAATATTGATTATTTATCGGCATTGGAAAAATGCAAAAATTAATCATGTTCAAAAAATTATCAAATTGTGCCAAACGCAATATATTATGTGATGTTAAACTAAATAAATAAAGATGGTTATATTCTAAAGTATTGCTATAATACATTTAGCAACACACACAGCAAAAAAGTTTGTGTTAAATTTAACACACAAGTCCCAATTAATCCACTAAAATTTTTGTGTTAATTTAACGTAAATCAAACGTATTAGAAAGTACAACAAAAATTATATGTAAAAAATTAACATAAAAATTTAACATTTGAACGCTGTCAGAAATCAAAGTTTACGTTAAATGACATATGTATAATGTTAAATGTAATTAATTGTAAGATGAAATGTTATTTTAACATTTCAGAGAAATATCTAATTTTCATTTTGATCTTTTTTGATGAATAACAAAAATTGTGTCAATTTAACATATGGTAATTGTTATAAAAAAAAAGTAACACAAATTATCTGTTCACTTTAACATATAAAATATGTCTCAAAGAATTCATGCACTTACATATAAATTGTGTTATTTAAAATTTTAAAAATAGTTAATATTAATTTAACATAAAAAAGTTTAACACAGCGACAATATGTTAAATTAACATCCGACCCTGTTAGAAATATAACACAAAACTTTCTACACTGGAAAATTTTAACACAAATACAAAATATTTTTTTATTGTGCAGTGAAGAAATTAAAATATTCTGAATATTCTGATTCAGATGACATCAGAAATAGATTATAAATGATGACTGATACATTGGCTTAGTTTAGTACAGTAACTCGAAAATAATACTTACTTTATCATTTTCTCATATTTTTTTCGGATCATTATTTCGTATGATTCCAATGGTTTAAACGGTTTCTCCGTAAGAAGATTTACTATCATTATGACATGTTTCTTAATTGTCCACATAGTAACTAGTTTATAAGTCGCAATAAATACCGACAACGTCATATATATATTTTCGCTCAATTCGCTGTAGTTGTTAATATTAAGTAGAATGTTCATAACTTGTGATATCGTAAATGCACTTACTAAGCAAATTAGTAATATTCTATAACTGTTATATATTCTTTCTTTCAACAATGTTGTCCATGTAAGCGGTTGCCAGCATCCGGCGGCCGCACAGAGTCTGAGTGTAAAATGCAGCACAAGCATTCGAACTTTTTTATTTCAGATTTGCCTACGCATAAATTACGCACAGTATTATATCTATTTATATCATAATTTGAATATTAAGTATATATAAAACAAAGAGAAATAAAATATAAAAATTTAATGACAATATATATTATATAAATAAATTTTTAAATACTATCGCATGAATAAAATTGTATAAAACGAAAAGGTTTTATTAAAAAATTGTGTCATTTATTTGAAAGAATGTACATAATTAGATCAAAATTAAATACATTTATTCGAAATGTCCACCTAGCACAGACACGACTTCAATCTTTGAGATCAAATATCTGTTAAGGATTACTTTCATGTTGAATTTTTCCACTGCGCGGCGTAAAGCACGTTTTAAAATTTCAATATTTTGCAGTTTAGAAAAGCAAATCATTCCCTCTAATACATTACGCTTGTAGTCGAATGGGTTTTAATCCAAATTTCCAGATGGATTTGTGTCGTATATGTTGAAGTACGTTTCTTTGCAACTACTTCTGGATTATCGTTGTTCTCATCAAAGATTGAAGTCAAAAGTGGACATTTTGAGAATAAATGTTTTCTATTTTGATTTGATAATGTTCTTTCAAATAAATGATACTGTTCTTCAGAATAATCTCGTTTATAAATTTTGTGCAATTTTATTCATGCGAAATTTTTTATGTCGAACAAGTATGAAAAAATTCTATTGTTAATTCTGTTGTTAAATTAAAAAATTTCCAAGTAAAGGATGTTATTATGTAAAGTATAAGGGGCCAATATTTTTAAAATATACTTAATATAATGATATAATTTTACTTTTTAACGTTTAAACCTCAAAGTAAATAATAGCATTTGTTATATTATACTTACAAAATGAGCAATTTTCACAGTCAATTACTTGACATGATTAAAAGTGTGTTTACCGTAAATATCTCGAAAACTTATACTGTTTAATTAACTTATGGAAATATTATAGCAGGAGATACACTCAGAATGTCTATAGTCTCTCGACTATATTACTTTCTGACATTGCGGTATCCGTTTGCTGAACCCCATTCTTATTTATCTCTATTATTATCTTACTATTGATCTTGCGACAGCGCGGAATATTATTTTCATGAGTCGACATACAGATAAGCTGTAATTTTTGTCACGCGATGGGGCAAATAACATTTTCATAGGGTAGAGGGCAAGAGGGGTACTTTCGAAGATTCATCAATATAGAATATCAGGTATCAATTGCTTTTATGAAGTATTCACGCAACTTACTTATTGTACATTGATAAAAAAATGTTTCTTTTACTATCGCTACCCAGTGCTTGACATGTCATCAGGTGCTATAACGTTTTATACATCAATTTTTATTCGCTACTGTTAGTAGAACCTAAACATCGGGGAGAAAATAAATCGTAGAAGCTAATCTAACAGTGGCATAATACTTTCATTATACCACAAACTCAAACACTTCTTATATCATGTTGATAGTTACTGTACCGATTAAAACAATATTGTATATATGAGGATCTTTGCTGTTATATACAAATAAAAATGCATGTGTATTAATACAGTGCTTAGTATTAATTTCTATTTAATGACAATGGATGTCATACATTCTATATGGAAAATAGCTTTTAGTTAGATTTCGCTGAAATTAAAATATGTTATTGTCCACAACTTCCTGATAAAAAATATGGACATTAACTTCTAAAAGCAATAGTTTAAGAGTCACAAAACTTCAAGTCTCAATATTAGGATTTGGAGGCTAACATACTGCTTAGAAGTTCAGTTTTGTTCAAATAAATGCATATATGTAATTAGAGAATATATAATTCGGCGTCGGTGTATATGTAGGGTGAGGAAAAGATATTTGATTATATCAAATAAAAAATAAGGGAGAATGTTGTTAATGCCATACTGGTCAAAAGCTTTTTGACGCCGAATTATACTTATGCATTCTCTAATCGTCACATATATATGCATTTACTTGAACAAAAAACTAAAATTTCTAAGAAGTATGTTAGCTTCATCTCCAAATCCTAATATTGAAACTCTGAAGCTTTGTAGCTTCTAAACTATTGCTTTTAGAAGGTTGTGCACCTTGACACTTTTTATCAGGAAGATATGTGGGCAATAACATATTTTAATTTCAGCAAAATCTAACTGAAAACCATTTTTTTCATATAAAACCTACGGGGTCCTTTGCATTATTTTTAGAACATGAATTAAGGTGTTTGCTGCGCAATAATACTTTTTTACAACTTTTACACATAACACATTTATAATATAATGTACGTTCATGGTATGTAATCTTTATAAAACTGCGTAATATACGGCAACTGCGTAGGATCATAGTATGCAGTAATGAAAGAAAACGTAAATTAAATTTTTGTATTCTTATTAACAAGTCAATATGTTATAAACACTATTTCTCTAATTATAGATAATTAGATGTTGTTTTTTAGTATACGTATTAATTAATAATTTTATTAAATATTTTATTTTATTACTGTACAAAAAGGGAATTTGTCATATAAATACTAAATCAGGAACTATGACTTACTCTACTTATAATATAACTTAGCTTATTTATAATGAGATATTGTTAGAATAATATTCGATTATTTTTGTCAGTATCAAAACATCATGAAGCAATTTATTACAATTCATCCATCGTATTTATTTGTGCATCCGTATTCTATGCCGTAAATAAACACGAACGAAAGAAGTATTAATGTGATCCTTAATCACAAATCTACTCATAGTTACATTAACAGAAATCACTCTTTACAAAACTTCAATTTTTGCATTTAAACATTGGAATTAATGAACACGCATAATTTACATATTTGTTTAAGTTGTTAGTAATTCTTGCTAAAATACCTTTCTCAAAAATAAAGTGATAAAAATTAGACATAACATTATGTAAAAATATACGTAACATTCCTTTAAAAATATCAAGTAAATTCAACATTAAAAATGTAATGTAATATCTATTTTTAAGATACTAGATAAAGGATTTTTTACATGGTTTGTAATATGATGTATATTAATGAATAGATTATAAAGAGGACGGATAGAAAGAGAGAGAGGGATAAAACAATAGATAAATATTTGTAATCCAAGGGAAATGTGGAATAATAAAAATATCGAAAATGTTTATACTATTATACATATACTGTTAATATATAAATTCTTTCTTTTCTTTCTTCTTCTTTTTGAAATAGGCTTCGAGCCTGTTTTGCCAACTACTGCGTCCTAAGACACATTGTTGGTTCTGTGGGCATGTAGGAGTTTTTATATTTACTGGAAGTAAGCTGCTAACTTTGTCCCCTCGGTGGATTGTTTTATTCCGTTATTCACCGAGAAATGGCGATCGAATAATGGGTAAGTTTTTAAACAAATAAGTATTTGTTTCTGTTGGATTTGAACTTGAATCTCCTAGTTCGTAGAACAGCGCACCCTTTTCTGCGCCATGATCGCCAAGAACATGAATTCCTTGTAATATAATTTTAATTTGTAATTTCATTTCTCATTATAAGCATTTGCTTATTACTTTTTAATTCTCTTAATCCTAAAATGTGTATCTTCCGTTAATACTTTATATATTTATAATTCTAAGAAGAAGCTAATTAATATTAACGGTATGATAACTATTCACAATTATTTTGTTTTTCAACATACCTTTTACATCGCTTTGTGAAATATGACAATAATCTTTTTATTTTTTAATTATGTTTCTACTGAAAGCGTTTTAATACATTGTAAACGGAATATGATGCTTTAAGTAACTGTAAGAATATTTAAAATGTATTTAATATTAAAACGTTTCTAAATGTTTTAAAAAAAAATTAGAGAAAAATAAATATAGTTTCATCATTTACTAATACTAACAGACACAAACGAGTCAATATTCAATGTGATGATAACTGCGCTATTAAATTCAATGGGAATCATCGAGCGCCTCATGATTATCAGCAGATCTTTTTTGAGCTTGTTATCAAGCATATGCCATTCCATGTTGTATATGCTGTTTGCTATTCCAATGCTCTGTAAGTAAACTTTTAATTAAATACTGCATATCACTAAACATACATATTTATATATATATATATACACACACACACACACACACACACACATGTATATTATGTGTAATAATATACTTCTTTTCTTCGTCTACATTTTTTACTTTCATAATTTTTAAAATTGTAATGGTTAGAAGAAATCTTTTTTAATTAATTAAAAAAGTAATTTTTTAATGCAAATATAAGAATTATGTACTTTTAATTTGAGTTCATTTCCAAACCAGCAGTAAAGGAAGATTTGTAACAACATGCAAAGTGTATACAATATTAGTGTAATGAAACTTCCATTGATCATCAGAAAAGGAATAGCAGCCAGTTTGTATAGATTAGCACACACCACTATCATGCTTACTGCGAACTGAAGACCGATTGTCTTCGCAAACGTGTGATTCACCATATACGCGTATCTACGATTAAATAGGAGGATTTTAGTTTATTTTCTAAGTGTGACTTTTAAAATTATTTATCAATTCATTGGATGGACTTCTTTTATAACATTCTTTCTGCGTGAATAATTTTCAAACTATTTTCACGTGAGAATTTTGCACCAAGGAGAAGATGCACATAAAAAGAAGAATCATTTCCAAATTTTTGAAATAACAGAATGATTTTAAAGAACTAACTTATATATACGGTCGTGGTGACGTACACAATCACGTAGAATATGTTGATTATGTAAGATTTTCGTCAATCGGTATTCCAGAATCTCGAGTTGACAGCAAATCTCCTGCAACAATCCGTATACCAGGCCGTCGCAGGCAACATTTATAGCCGCAGTGAGTGACAGACCTATCATTTGGTGAGTGAATACGAAATAGAATGCAATGGCTGACGTGTAATCGAATGGAACCCATGCTTTGTATGTCAAGTTTCCCTTCATAGAATCCATAAATATGCCATTTAAAATTATACATATGACCGTAAACTGGACGAGGCCATAATACCCGAACGCGTAGTATCTGTAATATATTCTTTTTATAAAAATATTCTAATAAAAAGGAAAATATTATGTTGTTCATTTCTTTTTGAAGCGTTTGATTGAATATTACTATTATATTTTCCTCGAATTATGTTACTATTTATATATATGTTGTCTGAGAGATTGATGATTACAAGCATTGAAAGAATATAAAAAAATACTTGTGTTTAAAAAGTGATCAAATTGTGCCACACATTATATTATGTAATGTTTAATTAATAAATAAAATATATAAGAGATATAGCTATTTTAAGTATTTATCTATCTACAACATATTCATCAACGCAATGATAAAGTTAAAATTTTCTGATTATTCAGAAATTGATTATTAAATGATGATTGATACATTTGCTGAACTCACTATAATGAGGAAATGATACTTACTTTATCATTTTCTCATATTTTTCTCGGATCGTTATTTCGCATGATTCCAATGGTTTAAATGATCCCTCCGTAAGAATGTTTATTATCATTACGACATGTTTCTTAAATATCCACATAGCAATTATTTTTAAAGTTGCCATAAATACCGTCAACATCATATATATGTTATCGTTCATTTCGCGAAAGTTATTAATATTAAGTATAATGTTCATAACTTGTGATATCGTAAATGTACTTATTAAGCAAATTAGCAATATTCTATAACAGTTGTATATTATTTGTTTGGGCAGCGTTGTCCATGAAAGCGGTTGCCAGCATCCGCTGACTGTACATAGTATAAGTGTAAACTGCAGCACAAACATTCGCACTTTTTTAATTTTTTTGTCCATTGTTTAGTCTTGCCTACGCACAAATTAGTCATTGTATTATATCTACTTATATCTAACATTATGTATAAAACAAAGAGAAATCAAATAAAAATTTTCTGACGATATATGTATATAAATTCATAAATATTGTTACATGAATAAAAATTAAACAAAATACGTAAAAGAGATTATTCTGAAAAAGTACATTATTTATTTTAAAGAATATATATTATTAGATCAAAATTAAAATCCCTTTTTGGAAATGACTTGGAAAATGACTCATTTGAAATGTCCACGATTAGCCCAGAAGACACATTGACTTCTTTGAGACCGCTCGTCTGTAGCATTATGTATTACTTTTATGTTGAATTCTTTCACTGTGCGGCGCAAAGCACATTTCAAACTTTTAATATTTAGCAGATCTGGAAAAGCAAATCATCCCCTCTAATATATCACAGAGCTTGTAGTCGAATGGATTTTAATTCAAAGATTTAATTTCTAGATGGCTAATCTTTGTGTCGTATATGCTGAAATATGTTTCTTTGCAACCATTCCTGGGTGGTTTTAATTTTCATCAAAGATTGAAGTCACGTGTCAAGAGTGGACATTTTGAGAATAAATGTTTTCTATTTTGATTTAATAATGTATGTTTTTTCAAATAAATAATAATGTTCTTTAGAATAATCTCTTTTATAAATTTTGCGTAATTTCATTCATATGAAATGTTTAATATCAAACAATGGACAAGTATAAAAAAATTCTATTGATAAATTATTTTTAAATATAGAGGCTTTTTATGTAAAATATAAGAACCCATACTTTTAACATACACATAATATAATCGTACAATTTTATCTTTTAACGTATACACTTCTAAATTTATAACAATTGTTATACTTACAAAAATAATCAATTTTCACACTCAATTACTTGACGTCACATTAAAAGTGTTTTTACAATATGACAAAAAATAATTTATATTATGTAATTAACTTGTGGAAAAATTATATAGTTACATCGTATATTTATATAAAAAATTTTACAAGAGAGCAAGATACACTCAGAGTGTCTCACGACACCACTTTATACACGATTTCTGATAATGAAAGTATTCGCTTGCGGAACCCTCTTCTTATTTCTGTAGTATTTTCATAATACCGATCCTGCGACGGCGCGAGATATTATTTTCATGAGTCAACGTACAGGTATATCTGCAATTTTGTCACGCGATGGGGTAAATAACATTTCTATAGGGTAGAAAGCAAGATAGACGTCCTTTCGAAGGTTTATCAATATAGAACGCCAGTTGTAACTTGCCTTTATGAAGTATTCACACAAGTTACTTATTGTACGTTGATCAAAAAAATGTTTTTTTTTTATTACTGTCGCTATCTACTTGACATGTCATCACACATTAAGTTTTATACCTCAATTTCTATTTGCGATTGTTGATACAACATGAACGTCAAAACGAAAGTTAGTCGTAGAAGCGACTAACAGTGCTTCTGACTAATCTAACAGTGGCATAATTCTTTCACGACATCATGAAATCAAGTTAAGCTCTTCTTAAATTATGTTAATTGTTACTGTATTATAAAACGTACAAGGATTTTCACTAATAAAAATAAATAAATAAAAATGCATGTGTAGTAATACGGTGTTTTGCATTAATTATATTCGGTAATGATATCAGGCAAAAATAAAATTGTTGCCTAAATACAAATAAATGCCTAAAAAAAAATAAAATGTTGCATAAATTCTACTTATGTAATTCTATTTATGTAATAAAATATTTTCATATATTCCAGTTAATTTTTTTTAACTTTTATTTAATACATCTTAAAAATTTTGCATTATTTTGTTTCAGAACATTTTTATTTTTATTGTTCAAACTTTTTTTCTCTCTTTAATGATGTATTTGCATTATTATGTGAATATGAACTATGTGGTGGCGTTTCCTGCGGAATAATGCTTCTCTATAACTTCCACGCGTAACACATTTATAATGCATTCATAGGAATGTAATCTTCATGACAAAACTGCGTAGTATACGGCAACTGCGTAGGGCAATGATACGCAGTAACGAAAGAAAGCACACAAATGAAATTTTTATACTTTTATTAACATATCAATATGTTACGAACACTATTTCTCTGATTATAGATACTTAGATGTTGCTCGTTAGTATACGCATTAGTTAATAACTTTGTTAAATATTTTATTTATTATGATATGTACAAGAAAGAGAAGTCGTCTCGTAAATTAATTAATGAATCAGGAACTCTGACTTACTCGTAATATATCTTATCTATCACAAGATGCCGTCACGAAGCCTCTCATTACGATTCATCCATCTCATTGATGCATCCGCTACGCCGTAGATAAATACGAACGAGAGAATATTATGATCCTTAAGCATGGATCGATTCAATTACATTGCATAATTTACATATTTGTTTGAGTTGTTAATAATTCGTAACGTAACGTATTACTCCTATAAAATTAATAATATTCGAAATATGTAACTGAATTCGTATACATTTTGTTTATTTCCTACAACAATGACTCAAAATTAAATTTTTCCAAAAAATAAGTTTGGATACTTTCATCATTAAAATTTTGTAATACTATTTTTATATGCGAACGTTGTGTAATAAATAAAAGGATAAAAGTGTCATTACTATCATTTATTCAAAGACCCAAAAATCTGTTTTTTTATAATTAAACAATTTTTCAGTTAGATCGTTGTTACAGCAAATAATTTGTCAATAATATAAATAGTCACTTAAAAGTCACTTAGTAAAAGTAACTTACGTTATTCTCTTGTCAAATTTTTCTCGAATCATGATTTCGGTCAAATCCATCGGTTTAAATGGCTTTTCGACGAAGTCATCAATTAACATTATAATACTATCGTGATTTATTCGTACAACAAGTGCCTTGTAACACGCCAGAAGTGAAATTAGAATGTTGAATAAGACGTCGCCAAATGCGTCAGTGTTGTCAGCATTTGTTATCAACTACATAATTTGAGTCATTGCAAATGTGTATAAAATTAGAACTATTGACGCTGTGTAAGCGTTATACATTATGTGTTTAAACAGCGATGTCCATGACGTTGGTCGCCAGCATCCTGCTACGGTTAAAACCGTGAGCGTTAATTTCAAGACAGCATTTCGCTAATCGATTACGCCTATTAAATTTCAGGTATAGAGACACTTTCACTACGTGTAGCGGACGTGTACACTTGATGGACATTGTAGTGCCTTCTAATTAATAAATAGTAATTATTAATTTTGTACTATATTTGTTTTTGCGAATGTATTAATACATTAAAAAGCGAATATGACATCTTGAGCACCTAAATAATCATAAAATTCATGACAAATTTATTGAATAAATTCTAATTTATCATATGAAAGAAATAAATTCTTCATACAAACCCTTACAAACGAGTCAAGATTCACTGGCATAATGTCTGCGCTGGTAAATTCGATTGGAATCGTAGCACGATTCATAATCATTAAGAGACCTTTTTTTATGTTGTTGTTAAATATCGTCCATTCCAAATTATAAATACTATCTGATAATTGGAGGCTCTGATAAATAAAAATATAATAATCTATAAATAATCGATTAATAATTGTGAAATTAAAGCCAGTTATTTAAAACTATAATATACCTTCAGCTTGATTTCATTGCCAAACCAGCAGTAATAAAAAATCGGAGCCATTGTGCAAGCCACAACCATAACGTCCTGTATATAAGAAATGATAGTGGACGATTTAAAAGCCATATGAATTAAATTGTAGCACATTACCACCGTGATCATTACAAATTCACTCGGAACTATCTTGGCAAATTTATCATTTAACATATACGCGTATCTAAAATTACAAAGAATATTTTCAATTATTCAATTAATTTAC
>JAJVSH010000025.1:290050-329006 GCA_021460005.1 Tetramorium alpestre
ATTTATTATAATATATTAATGTTTGGAAAGTTTGGAAGTTGAACGCTAATATCAAACTTTAATATCTTTCTTTTCATTTTTCTTTCAATATATAAAAATACAGCCATGATCAAAATTATTCACTACCCTATTAAGATAAAGTTTCCTCAAAAATAATATTTCAATAATAATGGCATTACAACATTACAACAAACGACATAACCGGTGATTATGTACATTGTATTTGTAATGTATTGCCATTATTGTTGAAATATTATTTTTGAGGAAAATTTATCTTAATGGGATGGGGAATAATTTTGACCATGGCTGTACTTTTAAATAAAAGAGCAATTTATACATATAATAAAATATTTTTTTTAATTGCTATTGTTAAAAAGTAAGTATTAAATGTAGAATTATCAATTTTTATCAACAATAACTATCTTATAATTAATTGAATTATACAAAGTACTGAATAGAGAAAAACGCTTTATTTTTCTTATTTCTTAATTTTTATTAATGTACTCTCAATTTTTATTACTTCACTTGCATTAATACATTATAAACAGAATACGATGCTTTAAGCAACTGAAATAATTGAAATTAGAAACGTTAGAAATTANTTAATTAAATAATTGTTTAAGTTGATTGTTTTAATTATATTAAGTTAATATTTTATACTAACCGCTATAAAAGAATCCAAATTTAAGGTCAGAATATACACAGTAGAAATTTCAATGGGTATCATTGCACGTCTCATAATTATCAAAAGGTCCTTCTTAATACTGTTGTCTAAAATTGTCCAGTCCATTTGAAAAATACTGTCCGTTAATTGAAGACTCTATAAAATAATATGTAAAATATTTTATTTTTATGATCAGTAACAATTTGTTTTAATAGATACCTTCAATTTGACTTGGTTTCCGAACCAGCAATAAATAAATATTTGCGTCAGCATACAACTTGTATACGTAATTAATGGTATATGGCTTGTGTTTAAAGCCGACTTGGTCAATTGAAACAAATTGCAGCAAATTACTATCGTACTTGCCATAAACTGATATCCGACTATATTTGTAAATCTCATATTCACAACTTGCGCATATCTGCAAGAATTTTTGGTTCTCAAACGCTGTGATACGGTTATACTAAATAATATACATAATAACAATGCTAAATGATGTATAATTTTCCGGCAATAATATGATGACTAACTGTAAAATACGGTTGTGATGCCGTACGCAGTAGCCCAGAGTAAATTGATTGCTTAAGATATTGCTTAAGCGATGTTCCAAGATCTCGATCTGGCAACATATGTGCATTAAGAGTCCACATATCAGAGTATCGCAAGCGACATTCACACTAGCATTATGGAAAGTAGTTATCATTTGCTGAGCATACGTTAAACAATAAGCTATGTTGGACGAATAATTATATGGTACCCATTCTCTATACGTTAATCTTTTATGTCTGAAATCAGTAAATAATGACGCCAGAGCGATAAACGAGCATGATGCTCCAACTAAAGTCATGTAACGGAACGTGTTATTCCTAGAAAATGATTGAAGAGATTATTATATGCATGTTCTCCATAGAACATAAGTATTTAAAAGATAAAGCATTTGAAATAATTGTATGTATATTCTTTGTAATAAATGATACTACTACCCAGACAGGAACGCATGCAGAAAAATTTTAGCATTATTTTCATTTTTAAATGTAATGTATAATATATTGTGTAATAAGTCTAAATTCAATTTTTACAATTATTAATTCTAAATTTAATTATTGTAATATGTAGGAATCTTTAAAAAATGAATACCTAAAATAAATTCTTACATTCTTGTAATATTAGAGCAAATCAACTTTATAAAATAATTATTGAATATATTTCAGAAATTAATTTTGTAATTATTGTAAAAACCGTTACAGCATAAAATTGTACAATTATTATTCAAGTAATAATAAATAATTTTTTTTTTCAATAATTTTCATCTCCTCATAATTTTCTTAATATTTACAACTTATGATCATAAAATTCTTTTTTTCCAAAAATATATGCGTTTTGCGGAATCACCTTATGGCAATTATTGCAAAATGTTGTGAATGGAAAGAGGCAATAATTGTGCACTTATTACAAAAGTATCTTATCTGGGTATTTAACACGTTGACTGCCAAAGATAACTCGTAATTGATAGTTTGCCGCTGAACGCCCACTATGAGAATAATCGTACTATCATCGGTCAATCTGTAACATCAACCATGACTGTTCTCGTAATAAATACGTGTTAACTATACGTGCTAACTATACGTGTCAGACGTCTGTAATAAGTCCATTAAGAAAACCTTGAAAGCAGCAGAGAAACAAAACAAATCGAAAATAAAATAGATTTACTAAGAAAATAAATTAACACTACATTTTCAACTAAAAATTTTTTAAAGCGTGGTGTCCAGTATTGGACTTAATAAATTTCTCGTGGCAATCAACGTGTTAATAATAGTATAATTAATTTTGATTTTTAAAAATTAATTTATTATTAAATTATATTAATTTATATTAATACAATATAAATTTACTTTGTATTCCTAAAGTATATTAAATTTTAGATAATAAAATTAAATTTTTAAATCAAGTTAAAATTTATAAATTTTTAAAGGATTGTATACCAATCATATGTACAAAATGTCGAAATAAAAAAATATCTATAACATATAATAATAATGTTGCGTAAAAGATTAAAAATTATTTAAATTAAGAGTATATTTACCGTATTAGTTTATCGTACTGCCGTCGAATTTCCATTTCACCCAAATTTGATGGTTTGAATGGCATTTCAGTAAGACAGTTAATCAACGCTGCAATCTTTTCATAATTTAACCACACGTTAAACATCTTATAGCATCCACCAGACGAAGTCAACAACATATTTAAATTATTTGTAAAGTCGTCAGCATTGTCGACGTTAAAAACAATATCCAGAAATTGCCACAATGAAAAAAAGTATATCATGCTAATTACATATATTCTGTAAATAGTATAAACTGTCCGCTTGAACAGAGACGTCCACGAAGGTGGTCGAAAGCATCCAGTGATCATAATAATCATACACGTTAATTTCAAAACTTGCATTATCAACTTTCTTGTTTAATTAAAACATATAGAAAATATGTAATGTATTATTTTATTTGATTATGTAACATATAGGCCATATATTTCTGATATTGATTGGTAGAAATCTTTGAATAATATTCATACAATGTGTCTTTAACTTCACAAAGGTTTTACCATACAATAAGAAAAATAAAGTAACATTATTTCAAGAGGGTGCACCGTTCAATATCTATAAAGAAATGATGCGATTCTTTGACGGTGACGATATTTTTCGTCGATAATATTTCCTCTCTTCTATTGCATATTTAATATACGTATCTTTATAACATATTTGCGATAATAGCAACATCTATGTAAGATAATTAACAGAATTAGTTTTACCTGCAACTTTTATTACACAAGAAATATACTATTTTTATTTTTACATCTAGACAGTAAAATCGTAATATAATTAAGAGAGGAAGAGAAGTTCTTTATAGTTCATTAATAATTCAACAATCGTCTTATATGTCACTTATTGAGAGGCAAGTTTATTTTATGTATTATCATCGTTCTTTAGAAGCTAGAGACACATCTATTGCGTATTCTGCACGACTCTCTCTCTCAGGAATTGCTCCGATCGTCGTGAGTATAGAGGTCTTTCCGCGCCTCGTAATAAGAATAAGTTATGTCTTCTTAAATTAAAGAAATTATTTGATGGTGGATTACAAGTCTGTTTGATTTTGACTGTGTCGATTGTTCGATCTCAAAAGCGGAAGTGATCCTCGCGATCGGATCCTCGTCTTTTATCTCGTTCAGGAGCCCACCAATTCACTCCCTTCCGAGGAAAACCGAATCATTTTCGATTTAACGCGTACATCTTCAGCGTCGCTGTCGGTCCCCCCTGCGCGACACGTGTCGCGCCTTGCCATCTCACCTAAACCTATGCGAATCGCACAACATCAGTCAATATTAATTGTTACAATATACAATACAAATACGCAACAAGTAGTTTGAAGTTATACTTCAAGACTATAGTTAAAGTCAGGAAAAAAAAATCGAAAAGCCTAACATCTATTTCGGTAATATTATGTCTTGTGTATACGCACGATACAATTGTGTACCTTTTTTACTTTAAAGGTGATTCTTTTTCACGATTTGTAAAAAAATTATATTATAGACACTTCATACAAGTCACATTCTATATCAGATTATAAAAAGTATTGATATAAAATCTCTTTATATTATATTGGAGTAAAAAAAATCTGACAATGTCAGATGCTAATATTGAACTCGAGTTATATATCTTGCATATACAATTTTGTACATAAAAAATATATATAAAATAATAAATATGGTAAGAAATATCAGAAATAATTAATTAATAAAATAAATATTAATATTGAAATAAATAAAGGAAAGTCCCCAATACTAGCACAGACCCTTTAAAGCGACACCCCCTTATTTCTCGGAAATTAAACATTACACTGTATAAATACCAATAAAAACATGGTCTCCTTAGATAATTAAAGAAATAGAAACCCCTAATTTATACGTTTGTTATTTTTCTATATAAAATTTGATAAAAACGAATTCTTCAAAAGCGAAAATGAAATTTGCACGATTTTCTCTTACAAACTGGATAGTTTATATAATAGGGAATGTATTATTGTTAATATTACATCATTTTATACATATATTTGTAACTTCCTAAAACTGCTTTATTTACATGTATATTTGTCAATTATATTTGTAGTGCAGTTTTAAACATAAAATTGATGTGTAGCGTTAAGCGATCTACATTTCTCCGTGAGAACAGATCATAGGTTTAAAATTGCTTTTATTTTTTAAATATTCTGTTCTAACTTATTAATTTTATAAAATTAGTTGTTTAATATATAAAAATATATTTTATTACTTAGTTTATCAATGTATTTATATTTTTCTCTTTTATATTCTTTTTTCTCATAATATGTTTTAAAACATAAAATCGCTGTATACATGATACAGCGATTTTATGTTTTAAACCATTTCTCAGTGAGAATAATAGATATAATAACATAGATCTAATAATATCGCCAAAGTTGGCAACTTTTATAGTTGGCTCACTTATTGTAATCTTAAATATGTGTTTCCGTTTTGGAGTCCAATTTCTCAGACAATCTTTTTGACATGTGTTGAGAAAATATTAATTATGTACAAAATACGAAATAATATTATATCATTTGATAGAAGACACTTTCTAGTTTATATTTTTACTATCAAACTTTTACTTTTAGCTTTCGTTTAAGAAATATTGTTCAAAAACAAATTGATATGTCAGTATTGGTGACTCTACTTTTAAATAAAATTTATACATATACATACAGCAATTTATACATATAATAAATATATTTTTAATTACTATTAATTAATAAGTATAAAATGTAGGATTATTACTAATGCTAATTATCTTATTATTAATTTAATTATATAAAGCAGAGAATAGAGAAACAGGCTTTATTTTTCTTATTTCTTAATTTTTATTACTGCACTTGCTTTAATAAATTATAAACAGAGTACGATGTTTTAAGCAACTGAAATAATTGGAATTAGATATGTTAGAAATTCATTAAATAATTATTCAAGTTGATTGTTTTAATTATATTAAGTTAATTTTTTATACTAACCGCTACAAAAGAATCCAAATTTATAGTAAGAATATACACAGTAGAAATTTCAATGGGTATCATTGCACGTCTCATAATTATCAAGAGGCTTTTCTTAACGCTGTTGTCCAAAATTGGCCACTCCATTTGAAAAATACTGTCCGTTAATTGAAGACTCTATAAAATAATATTTAAATATTTCATTTTTATGATCAATAACATTTTGTTTTATCAGATACCTTTGATTTGACTTTGTTTCCGAACCAGCAATAAATAAATATTTGCGTCAGCATGCAACTTGTATACATAATTAATGGAATATGGTTTGTGCTCAAATCCGACTTGGTCAATTGAAACAAATTGCAGCAAATTACTATCGTACTTGCCATAAACTGGAATCCGACTATTTTTGTAAATCTCATATTCACAACTTGTGCATATCTGCAAGAATTTTTGGTATCAAATGCTATGATACGGTTATGCTAATACACATAATAGCAATGTTAAATGATGTATAATTTTCCGGCAATAATATGATGACTAACTGTAAAATACGGTTGTGATGCTGTACGCAGTAGCCCAGAGTAAATTGATTGCTCAAGATATTGTTTAAGCGATGTTCCAAGATCTCGATCTGGCAACATATATGCATTAAGAGTCCACATAACAGGGTATCGCAAGCAACATTCACACTAGCAACATGGAAAGTACTTATCATTTGCTGAGCGTACGTTAAACAATAAGCTATGTGGGACAAATAATTATATGGTATCCATTCTCTATACGTTAATCTTTTATGTCTGAAATCAGTAAATAATGACGCCAGAGCGATAAACGAGCATGTTGCTCCAATTAAGGTCATGTAACGGAACGTGTTATTCCTAGAAAATGATTGAAGAGATTATTATATGCATGTTCTTCATAGATACATAAATATATAGAAGATAAAGCATTTAAAATAATTGTATGTTTATTCTTTGTAATAAATGATACTACTACTCAGACAGGAACGCATGCGGAAAAATTTTTGAATCATCTTAATTTTTAAATATAATGTATAATATATTGTGTATAATATATAATATAATATATAATATAATAAGTCTAAATCTAATTTTTACAATTATTAATTCTAAATTTAATTGTTCTAACATGTAGCAATCTTTAAAAAATTAATGCCAAAAATAAATTTTTACATAATTGTAATACTAAGACGAATCAACTTAGCACAAATATTATTAAATACATTTCAGAAATTAATTTTATAATTATTGTAAAAACCGTCACAGTATAAAATTGTACAATTATTATTCAAGTAATAAAAAATAATTTTTTATTTTTAAAATAATTGTAATTTTGTACAATTATTATTCAAGTAATAAAAAATAATTTTTTATTTTTTAAATAATTTTCTATTTCCTCACAATTTTCTCAATATTTTCAACTTATAATTATAAAATTCTTTTTTAGCAAAACATATGCGTTTTGCAGAATTACCCTATGGCAATTATTGCAAAATGTTGTGAATGGAAAGAAGCAATAATTGTGCATTTATTACAAAAGTATTTTATCTGGGTATTTAACACGTTGACTGCCAAAGATAACTCGTAGTTGATAGTCTGCCGCTGAACGCCCACTGTCAGAGTAATCGTACTATCGTTGGTCGATCTGTAGCATTAACCACGTCTGTTCTCATAATAAATATGTGCTAACTATACGTGTTAAACATCTGTATAAGGCCATTAAGAAAACCTTGAAAGCAGCAAGAAATAAAACAAATCGAAAATAAAATGAATTTAGTCAGAAAATAAATTAACACTTGCATTTTCAACTAAAAATTTTCTAAAGGGTGGTGTCCTGTATCGGACTTAATAAATTCCTCGGCAGTCAACGTGTTAATAATAGTATAATTAATTTTGATATTTAAAAATTAATTTTTTGTTAAATTATTTAAATTTATATTAATACAATTTAAATTTATTAATATAAATTTACTTTGTATTTCTTTCTATATTAAATTTTAGATAATTAAAATTAAATTTTGAAATCAAGTTAAAATTTGTAATATATTTCTAAAGGATTGTATATCAATTGTATGTACAAAATGTCAAAATAAAAAAATATCTATAACATATAATAATGTCGCGTAAAAGATTAAAAATTATTTAATTAAGAATATATTTACCGTATTACTTTATCGTACTGCCGTCGAATTTCCATCTCACCCAAATTTGATGGTTTGAATGGCACTTCGGTGAGACAGTTAATTAACGCTGCAATCTTTTCATAATTTAACCATACGATAAACATCTTATAGCATGCAGCAGACGAAGTCAACATCATATTTAAATTATTTGTAAAGTCGTCAGGATTGTCGACGTTTAAAACAATATCCAGAAATTGCCACAATGAAAAAAAGTATAGCATGCTAATTACATATATTTTGTAAATATTATAAACTGTTCGTTTGAACAGAGACGTCCACGAAGGTGGTCGAAAGCATCCAGTGATTATAATAATAATGCGCGTTAATTTCAAAATATGCATTATCAGCTTTCTTATTTAATTAGAAAATATAGAAAATATAAAATGTATTATTATATTTGATTATGTAACATATATGCTATATTTCTGATATTGATTGGTAGAAATCTTTGAATGATGTTCACCACAATTTGTCTTTAACTTCACAAAGTTTCTACCATGCGATAAGAAAAATCAGGTAACATTATTTCAAGAAGGTGCACCGTTCAATGTCTATGAACATATGATACGATTCTTTGACGGTGACAATATTTTTCGTCGAAAATATTTCCTCTGTTCTATTGCATATTTGATATCCGTATCTTTATAACATAAAATTTGCGATAATAGCAACATCTATGTAAGATAGTTAACAAAATTAGATTTCCCTGCAACTTTTATTATACAAGAGATATACTATTTTTATTTTTACATCTAAACGGTAAAATCGTAATATAATCAGGAGAGAAAGACAAGTTCTTTAAAGTTTATTAATAATTTAGCAATCGTCTTACATGTCATTTGTTGAGAGGCAAGTTTATTTTATGTATTTTCATCGTTCTTTAGAAGCTAGAGACACGTCAGTCAATATTAATTTTTACTATATACAATATAATTCGCAACAAGTAGTACAAGTTATACTTCAAAACTATAGTTAACCAGTCAAGAAAAAAAATCGAAAAGCCTAACAATTATTTCGGTAATATTACATGTTATATACGCACGATACAATTGTGTATCTTTTTTACTTTAACGATGATTTTTTTTCACAATTTGTAAAAAATTATATTGAAGACACTTCATACGAGTCACATTCTACATCAGATTATAAAACGTATTGATATAAAATCTCTTTATATTATATTGGAGTAAAAACTATCACTGACACTATTGGACGCTAATGTTGAACTCAAATTATATATCTTGGCATCTTGCAGATTCGATTTTGTACATAAAAATATATTTAAAATAAAAAAAAATGATAAGAAATATTTGATAATTTTACTTTCCTTTATTTATCTTTTTTTAATTATTCTTGTTTTTGTATCAATACATTATACATATACTTATATAGCGTATAATCTTAACTAACTAAAATGATAAAGACATTTAAGATTATTAATTAGATATGAAACTATTATAACAATGTTCATATTTATAAATTGGCCAATAATAATATATTTATATATACAAATTAAATAGGTATATATATATATATATATGAAGGTAATTTCTATTAAAATTAAAGTAATGACATTAGAGTTCTATTCGATATTTTGATTCTTTGAACTTGTGACACAATTTTTCGAAACAATGCTTTTACTGACGATGTTTTCTTTTTTCTTCTATATTCGATATTTATATTTTAATAATACTTATAATAGAATAGTAGTTTGCCAAAAATGATATAAAACTGCTCTTTCAAATGTTAGTCATGGAGTCATGGAACGGGCGTGTAAGAGAATACAGCAGTGTTTTTATAATTAATAATAATTTAGATTTCGTAGGATTCGTGTAGGATTACAAATCAATTCAGGAAAGGGTAAATTTCGGCGTAAATGAATATTTATAGTTGACGTGAACCTCGTGCTCAAAGTTCAAGCATTTATTTGTTATAAGCAGCATATTGTTACCGAGCGGCAGCTGTGTTCTTTATCAACCACGAAAAAGATCAAGTGGCAGAGTGAAGAATAAAAATTATTACAATCTGTTATGCATTTGAATTATGTGCTTTATTTTATCACGGAATCCTGCGCCCTTAGCCGACGCCGTTTCCGTATCAACTTTTCTGACATTGGCAGTTTAAACGATACAAATCTTGTAGCAAATAATATATCTAGATATAATTTGCAATCGCAAGTCATTACAGTAGTGTAAAAAGCAATCGTTATCTGTAATATAATATTTGCATTTATTGCACATAGACATAATATACAATAGTTAATACTAAATTATGTCTATGTGCAATTTTTATTGCAAAAATATACTATTTTTATTTTTAGACAAAGAACATTTAGAGAAAAAATATTATTCTACAGTAGGAAAGAGAGAATTAACTTTTCGAATATTTAACAATATATGATGATTTGAAATACAAATATTCTACCTACGTTATTTCTCGTTATACAACACTGTTAAAACGAATGTGTGAATATCACACACTTTTTGCATGTGATGCGTGTCCCTCACGTTAAGACATCTATGAGTGTGTGAATTTTTTAAAAATGTGTGAATATTCACACATTTTTTGAAAATTTACACACTCAAAGATGTCTTAACGCGGGGAACACGCATCACACGCAAAAAGTGTGTGATATTCACACATTCGTTTTAAGAGTGAAAGTATTTTATACATTACTGTTCGGATCTAAAGTATCATCCTATATTAATTTATTTATGCAGCGTAATCAAACAAAAGAATGATATTCGATATATGTATTTATAAGATTATAATTAGACAAAAAATTAATAATCTTAATAATATGTAAGTCCTGTGATGTCACATTTTCTAAATTTTCAAAAATATTATTAAATTTTTTCTATTTCGAATAGAAATACGTATGTAAATTTTTTATAATTCTCCCAATATTGTTTTGCATATACATGTATAAAGACAATATCATTTAAAAATGAATAATTCACGATTACTATATTTACTACATGATACTATTGAGTTTTTTAAATACATGCTGATATAAAATGAAATAAAACATTAAGAAAGAGAAGCTTATCAATTTTCTTTCATCTTAATGCAATAATTTTTAATATCATTCATAGTTGTTAACAAGTTTCGGCTAATTTATTAATAATTACCGTATATCTGATATTGCTATCATTATCAAGAAACTTAAGAAACTATAATAACTATAAATTATTAATTAATATTGCCAATATGGATTTTACTTGCCTTCATACCTTTCTTCTTACCATTTAATCCTGCATTTTTGTTAGTAAATTGTAAGTAGAATATGACATTTTAAGCAACTGCAATAATTATAAATATATTCTGTCTTGAAATCTTTAAAAAAGATCATTTACAGTTAAAATTTTATGCTAAATTCCGTATACATATTAATATTTAATGAATTAAAGAAATTAAATTTTATAGCATTTTATGTTTTATACTAACCGCTACGAAAGAATTTAGGTTTAGGTTAAAAACGTGTGCACTAATCAATTCAATAGGTCTCATCGCGCGAATCATAATTATCAAAAGGCTTTTTCTAGTTTTGTTATCCAACTCTATCCATTCTATTTCAAAAACATTATCTATCAGTTGAAGGCTCTGTAAATTCATGAATTATAATATATTAAACGTTTTATTATATGTATACACACATATACTCCGTAATAATTTAGAATATAAATATGCACACCATTAGTTTCAGTTTATTCCCAAACCAACAGTAGATGAAAATTTGTATAAGAACACACAACGTGTATACAAACATTATAATGTAATTTATATTTAATGTAGTTCTACTTAATTGGTACAAATTCGAGCACATTACGAATGTACTTGCTACGAATTGAAACGCGATTATTCTTGAGAATCTCGCGTTAGTCGCATATGCGTATCTGAAAACAAAATTTTAATACTAAACGCTATACAGATAATTGTTTTAGAAAAATTAAACGGCAAAAATATTTGTTACATGCTTTTTAATATATTAATAATAAAAAGAAAAAAATAAAAAGTTGATATAATAAAATTAACATCGCAAAACAGTAACATAATGAATATGAAATATATATGTATAAGAGATAATATAAGAGATAATAAATATACATATAAATATATACAAGAAGAAATAGAATAAATAGGATTAATATTACAGAATTAATATTATAATAGAATATCCAATTTTAAAACATATTTCAACTTTAAGACATATTATCAAATTCACAATTAATTATTAAATATTCTAAGAAAAAGTTTAACAAGATTCTCACAAAACTAACCCGATTATGTGATGATGTTGGCGTACACAGTCGCTTACTGTATTCTGACCACTTATAATACCTTTAAAACGATATTGTAAAATCGTAATTTGACAGCATAGGTGCAGCATCAGACCAACAATAAGACTATCACAAGCAACATTAATAAGGGAAGCAGATGCTATGCCTACATATTGATGAGCATATGTAAAACAAAATATAATAAATGACGAGTAATCATATGGTATCCATCCTTGCAGTGATAACTGTCTCTTTCTGAAACTCGTCATTAACGATAACAAAAAGTGAATCGCGCCAGTGACCATAATCAGGGCAGTATAACGCATTGCATAATTTCTAAAAAGAATAAGAAGAATGATTTTGCCACTATCTAGCAAGACAGAAATTTTTTACTTAAGTGACAAAACTATATGCTCTACAACTAAAATTTATCAAAAATATACATATAAATAATACTTAAAATATTAATAATTTTGAATGTACATATACATTATATTTATAGAATTTTCTTAATAATGTCAATAGTAAAACGTATTAAAAAAGTCCTTAAGAGAAAATAATTTTACGATTTTCTAAATTTATCGTATTTATAAAACTAATATAAAACAAATTGTTATAACTGCAAAACTTTTTTATTATTATTATTAATGCAATTCTTAGAAATCAAGTAATATAAATTTAAATATAATTTACTTACTCAATCGTTTTGTCAAATTTTCGCCGAATTTCAATTTCCACAGGTCCTAGCGGTTTAAATGTTCCTTCCGTAAGATTCTGAATTAACTCCACGAAACTCTCGTGATTCACCCACAGATTGGCTATTTTATAACACGCAGCAAATATAGCCAGCATTAGATATACGACGTTAGTAAAATCGTCCGGATTGTCAACATTGAGGACAACATCCATAAATTGCGTAAATGCGAAGCTATACATAAGACTAATTACTAATAATGTATAAGCATTGTATAATGTATGTTTGATCAACGACGTCCATGAGAACGGACGCCAGCATCCAGCGATTGTAAGAATTGTCAGTACAAATTTCAGCACGTCCATATTTCTTACAAAAAATATGTTTTTAAATTCCTCAATAAGAAACACGTTTTTTTTTCTTGAAAGTAATTTTCACTCTTGTGTCAATATGTATAACAACATGATCAAATGTATTGCAATGTTTTTTAGATTTTCTTCGTTTACGATTTTGATATAGTATGAATGATTATGTATGAATCAACTGAAGGCTGGAACAAGTCAACTGAAGGCTGGAAAGACTTTAGAGTGTCTATACCTGATGCAACGCGACATTTTTTATTTTCCCCTCAAATAAGTAACATTATTATTGTAAAAGCAAACCTGTTTCCTATGAATTGAAATCTTCACATCTTATCTTGAAATATAAATTACAGACAAGGGTTTAAATGTATGAAATCTTGATACATTATTGTACTCTATTATCTATTATGAAATATTTTATTCATTATTATCGCTGCCCGTTACTTCAATTTTCCATTCCTGTGTTTTCACTTCCTATCTTCTTCTTGGTAGCTATGCATTTTTTATTAAGAATACTGAAAGCAACGTTTCTAATTTATTCGTTTTCGCAACGTGACATACATGACACAAAATAATGTTTGAACTGAATGGATACAATAATCAGAGTAATCTTTTTTTCTCATAATAATTTCTGTAGGATTATTTAATTTTACAAATATATATAACATATGTATAGTATTATATATATAATAATATTTAAAAAAATATACCACTATTATTATCACAAGTTTTTATTTTCTGTACTATCTTATAATAAACTATTTATTATCACTTCTAATTTTGATACTTCTTTTTCATCTTCGGTTTTCCAATAGAAATGATATGTAGTCAATCGATGTTTTAAGTAACTGTAACATAATTTTTATATAGACATGATAAAATAAAATTTTTTTTTAAATATTTTCTGTAAATGTAACATTAAAAAGATAAGTTTTTTTAATGTGATATCATTACTTTTGTAGAAAAGAAAATAGACTTGTAATATTTTATTAAAAATTGTTTTATATTTTTATAGTGTCTGTGAGCAAAGCAAGCATGCGGGCTGAAAAGCGCCGCCAGTGCGCAGTGTCAGTCTGTATCGTTAAGACCCAAGTCAGTCGATTGTAAGCCGCCAAGAAAGAGAGTACTCATTTTCTCGTTCCTTTCCTTGTAATGCCTATATAGGCACGGCCTGGATTCAAGATCTAAAGCGGCTTGAATTAATAGCCGTATGTGAAGCCAAATTGTGTATTGTGTGTGATTAGACCGATAATATTACTAAGTTACGAGGAAAATTAAGGAACTGCGTTCATGAACAAATTTCTGAAGGAAATGAAGCTGGTGTAAAAACATGGAAGGCAATCAAAGATTAAATTTTAAAAAGCAGTGAAAAATTGGAAAAACTTAAATCGAAGAAGACGCAAACCAAGATTTGCAAGTAAGTCAAAACCAAAAAATTAAAAATCGAATAGTACATTTTTCCCCCTGGTCCCCGTACTCCCTAAGCAGCCAACATTGTCGACAACAACGACGTTTTTTACATGAAAATTTTCTAATTCGGACTTTGCATTGTAATATCTCCGTTCGTAAGGTACATAGAGAAAATAATACATAGAAAAAAAATAAGAATTTTTTTCTTATGCAAGTCGATCTTACGCTATGATTAAACCTATCACAAAATTGATCGGTTCAGCAGTTATTGAGATCTGATAATCTAAAGTTCTCTCAAAGCGGTGTTTCGTGTAAAATAGGCACGGTATGTCTCGCGCTGCGCGTACACTTGGCGCGAGACATTACCATGTCTCTTGTCAAATTATTATCATACTTACCATAAACTGAAATCCAATTATTTGCATAAATCTTTACTATTCGGTCAAATCTGTAATCAAGTTTTTAATTTTAGAACGAATTTTAGAATGTAATATATATTTAAATATCAAGATAATAAAATTTTGATTATTAAAAAAGAATTAATAGTCTTTATATCTAAATTTCTATGACATTTTCTGTATTTGCATATATGTAATTAAGTTCCTATTTTAAATAGAAATAAGTATGTATATAACGAATTTAATTCTTTTAGTATTGAATATGTATAAGTCTTAAATATAATATGAAAGTAACGTTATTTAAAAAAATAAATATTTTATGATCTTTACATTTTTTAATATATTTTGAAATAAGTTTTAAAAAATTTTGAAAAAAATAGCTGTTATCAATTGTTAGAATATTTTTAGTCTTATCTTATATTACAATTTTTTACATTATAACTTTTATAACAACATTTAATATTTATTAATAATTAATATAATATCTAATATTGGCTTTATTGTTAAAAGACTTAAAAAATTAAATATTAACAATTATAATATTAATATTAGCAATGCATCTCTTATTTACTTCCATACCTGTCATCACTCCTGTATTTGTGTTAGCAAATTATAAGCAGAATATGACGTTTTAAGCAACTGCAATCAACATAAATTGAATGTCTTTTAAAATTTTTAAAGAGTATATTCCATAATTAAAATATATATAAATTTTTGTATTATTCAATACTATTATGTATATCATAATTATTATTTATAATAAATATCGTTTATGATATCTATATTATGTAATAACACTTTTCTTGAAAAAATTATTAAGTTCTTGACTAAAAGATAAAAAATAGAATTTTATGAATTAAAAAAATTAAAATTTATGGCATAGTATGTTTCATACTTACTGATACAAAAGAGTTTAAGTTCATGTTAAAAATATGTGCACTAATAAATTCAATTGGTTTCATAGCGCGATTCATAATTATCAAAAGGCTTCTTTTAGTTTTATTATCCAATGCTATCCATTCTATTTCGAAAATACTATCGACCAATTGAAGGCTCTGTAAATTCATGAATATTAAGACGACAAGAATAGATTATTTTAATCAGTTTTTGATGAAATTTTGACAAATTTTTATGAAATTTAAAATATCTTGGAATTTTCATCCTTATTCGTTTTTTGAAAGACACAGCTCGTAGATCCTCTTCATATCTTGTATCAAATATTTTACTTACATACCAGGTTTTTTATAAAGAAATGTGTAATAATATAATTTTTAATAATGTAATAATGTAATAATATAATTTATATATATATATATATATATGTGTATATAAACACACCATTAATTTGAGTTTATTTCCAAACCAGCAGTAGATGAAAATTTGTATAAGAACACCAAACGTATATGCAAATAACGTAATGTAGTTTGCATTTAATGTAGTTCTACTTAATTGGTACAAATTTGAGCACATGACGAATGTACTTGTTACGAATTGAAACGCGATTATCCTCGTGAATCTCGCGTTAGTCGCGTACGCGTATCTGCAAATAAAATTTTTTTTCATACAATTACTACTAATATTGATGAAATAAGAAATATATTTGTTACATATTATTAAATATATTAATACTAAAATAAAAAGGGCTAAGCCGCTAAGATAAAAAATTTAACATCGCATAACTGTAACAAAGTGAACATAAAATATAAATGTAAGTATAAAAATAAATAATGTTATACAATAACAACCATGTAAGAACAACAAATTTTAAAATACATTTCATATATATATAAGAAAAGTTTTTAAATATATTACCAAATACAAAATTAATTATTAAATATTCTAAAATTAAATCTGAGAAGGTTTTCACGAGATTAACTCGATTATGTGATGATGCTGGCGTACACAGTCGCTCAAAGTATTTCGGCCATTTATGATACCTTTCAGACGATATTGTAATATTGTAATTTGACAGCATAAGTGCAGTAGCAGACTGATAATGAGACTGTCACAAGAAACGTTAACAAGGGCTCCTGATAAGAGGCCTAGGTATTGATGAGCATATGTGAGACAAAAAATCACGAACGACGAGTAATTATAAGGTACCCATCCTCTGAATGTTAACTGTCTCTTTCTGAAATTCGTCAGTAACGATACAAAGATGTGTCCCGCGCAACAGATCACAATCAAGATAGCATAACACATAACATGATTTCTAGAAAAAATGAGAAAAGTAATTTTCCGTTATGTTGCAGGATATAAATTTTCTTTAATAGAAAACCATATTCTTTATATAATTTTGTACTTACTGTATTATTTTGTCGAATTTTCGTCGAATTTTAACTTCGACAGGTGCTAGTGGTTTGAATGTTCCTTCTGTAAGATTCTGTACTAACTTTGCGAAACGTTCGCGATTCACCCACATATTGAGTATTTTATAGCACGCTACGAGCATGGTCAGCATCGTATATGCAATGTTAGTAAAATCGTCCGGGTTATCGACATTCAGGACTACATCCATAAACTGCGTGAATGTGAAGCTGTACAATAGGCTAATTATTAATAATGTATACGCGTTATATAATATATATTTGATCAGCGACGCCCACGAGAATGGTTGCCAGCATCCAGCGATTGTGAGAATTGCGAGTGTAAATTTTAGCACCTTCATAATCTTTAACGGAAATATTTTTTATAATCCCGTATAGGAAACTCTTCTTTTTTCTTAAATGAAATTCTCACTGTTACATTAATCTAATATGTATAACAACATGATCAAATATATAATTTAATGTGTTGTAATGTGTTTTGAGATATTCTTCGTTTACGACTTGATTTACGTTGCTGTTATGCGTGAATCACAATTCAGCTGTGTGAGGGAAAAGACTTTACAGTGTCTATAGCTCAAGCGACGTTTTTTATTTTCCCCTCGAATAGGTAACATTATTATTGTAAAAGCAAACCTGGTCTGATATTTTCTATGAATTGAAATTACCTATCTTATAATTATATTGTAATATAAGTAAACTGCAAACGAGAATTCAAATGTATGAAATCTTGATACATTATTGTAGTCAGTTATTAGGAAATATTTTATTCATTACTGTCGCTGGCGACTTCAATTCGACTTCAATTTTCCATTCTGATATTCCCTGTCTTCCCCTTGGCATCTATATACATTTTTCATTAAGTGCAAATGCTGAAAGCGACGTTTCTTCAGTTTATTCGTTTTCGCAACATAAAATACATTGCACACAAAATACTAAATAATATTTGAACTGGATGGAAACGCTGGAATCGGAGTAATCTATTCTTTCTCATTTAGATAGAAGTAAGATCAAATCTGTTTCTACTAATTGCAAAAATGTAACTATGCTTTGACATGTAAATTAAAAATTGCTAACAAGTTTTTGTGTTTTAAACTTCCAAGTATACTGTTTTGTGACTGTATTTGTTAAAATATTGTAATTATTGTAAAACCTGCTGCTTTATATTAAAACTTAATGATATTTTAATATAGTTTCATTTTGTGTTATTTGCTTTGAAATCTTTATACGAAGCTCGTCTTGTTTTAATAGAAACAAAATATAAAAATTGAAGAAGATACAAATTTTCATTCCGATAAGAAGAGACATATAAAAATAAACAAATGTTTAGCCTTTGAAACTTAGAAATTTAAAATTTTCAGATCCAATAAAAATAATAGAAAGAATAACTTTAGAATTATAAAAAAATGTATAAATACTTTTAAGTTTAATGTTACTTTAAGATAATTTCGGAAGTTCGGTAGTATTACAAAAAATGAGTAAAATTTTGGAATGTGATTTTTAATAGCGTTATAAAGCTCTATGAATTTTTTTATTTTTTTTGCCATAATCATAAAAGTTTATATTTTTATTATTTACGATAAAAAAGAACATTTCTCTATGAAATTATCGATAATGTAGTACCATTCACAATATATAAAATAATATGACGATAAAAAAAATTAAGTAAACTCTTTTATTTGAGAGATTACTTTTACAAACTTCAGCTACATTTAAAATCAATTTTCCTAAGGGGCAGGTCCCTGACGGGATCTGCTCAATACGGCCAAATAGCACAAATCTTCTTTCTAGAGCAGATTAAACACATTGCGATACTGCGGTAGAGCAATCAAATAAGCTCGCCCGAGCACCTGAAGTGACACAAGCGGCGAAGGATTGCAATATTATTGCGGAGACTGAATCTCCCAAGGCTCGCAACTGACGGAAAAACCACACAGAGACTGAATCTCTATATGCGTGAACGATGAGCCACCGGGACTTAACCCCGGGACCCTTCCGATACTAATCTGTCGCTCTAGCACAGAGCCACACGTCGCCCCGACCGACTTGTGCGCCGATCTCGTGTTTCGAGTTCTCCCGCCACGACGCCAGGCGACTATTTGTCGACCTTGTATTGAACATACATTTGCTTCACGTCCGTCTTTTGTTTGTTATATTTCTATTCTGTAAATTCTTTTCTTTATTTCGTTAATAAATTTTGTTAATTGTTTTTGCAACTCGTTTCGTGTTTCTAGACCTTTATCGCAAACCCTGACTCCGACGAGCTAATCCATCGTAAAGCACAGGTCATTTCAATATTAATGTTACAATTTTTACACATTTTATAACGACATTTAATATTTAACGTGATCTTATTGGTCTTATTGTTAAAAGGTTTAACATATTAATAATTAATATTAATATAATCTTATAATTAATATACATATATTATATTAATATAATAATAATGCAATATAAATAAATAATTAATATATCTCTTATTTTTGTCCTTGTACTTGCCTTGTATTTTTACTCCGGTATTTGTGTTAATAAATTGTAAGCAGAATACGACGTTTTAAGCAACTGCAATGAAATAAATTGTATTGAATCTCTTTTAAAATCTTTAAGAGATAAGATTAATAACTAAAATTCATATAAACTTTTGTATTATTTTAATAAACTTCTTGTACTATTATGCATATTATAATTATTACTTATAATGCATATTACTCCTAATATTTATATTTTATAGTAACATTTTTCTTAAAAAATTATTAATTTCTTGACTAAAAGACAAAAGATAGAAATATTATGAATTAAAAAAATTAAAATAACCTACTATGTTTTATACTGACCGTTACAAAAGAGTCTAAATTCATGTTAAAAATGTGTGCACTGATAAATTCAATAGGTCTCATCGCACGATTCATAATTATCAAAAGACTTTTTTTAGTTTTATTATCCAACGTTATCCATTCTATTTCGAAAATAGTGTCCACCAGTTGAAGGCTCTGTAAATTCGTGAATTAAAATACGGCAAGGAAAGATTTCAGTCAGTTTTGAGTAAAATTTGCAAAATAACTTTTCTGAAATCTAAAAATCTTGGAATTTTCACACGATGCTTCTATGTTTTTTACGTAGCTCGTAAATTCTTTCCCTATTCTGTATTAAATATTTTACTCTCAGATTTTACATAAAAAGACATGTAAGAGTACAATTCTTATTTATACATGAGGATTATATTATGACATATCTTTTTATATTTATATTTTATATTTTATATATTCCATATATCCACACATGTACATACACACATACATAATATGAGAAATATATGAAATCTATGTATGCACACACATTTATAATAATCGCAATCATTATAAATATACATACCATTAATTTGAGTTTATTTCCAAACCAACAGTAGATGAAAATTTGTACAAGTATGCAAAATGTGTATCCAAATAATATAACAAAATTTACATCTATCGTAACTCTAGATAACTGATACAAATTCGAACACATTACAAATGTACTCGCTATGAATTGAAACGCGATCATCCTTGAGAATCTCGCATTAGTTGCGTATGCGTATCTGCAATTAAATTTTTTTTACATAGTTACTACTAATATTGATAAAATTAGAAGACAAATATATTTGTTACATATTATTAAATATTATTATATTATTAGTAAAAATAAAAAATAAAGAGTTAAGATAATAAATTTAATATCACCGTAACAAATATGACTATAAATATACATACATATTGTATGTAATTATAAAAATAAATAGAATTAGTGACATGATACATATAATATTTAGTAAAAACATATATTTCATATATTTCAAACATATATTTCATATAGGTAAATATAAAACGCTTTAAAATATATTGAATACAAAATTAATTATTAAATATTCGAAAAATAAATTTACTAAGATTTTCACAAGACTAACTCGATTATGTGATGATGCTGGCGTACACAATCACTCAGAGTATTTTGACCATTTATGATACCTTTTAGACGATATTGTAAGATTGTAATCTGACAACATATGTGCAGTAATAGACCAATAATAAGACTATCACAAGCAACACTGACAAGACACGCAAATAACACGCCTGCGTATTGATGAGCGTATGTGAGACAAAAAATCATAAACGATGAGTAATCATACGGTACCCATCCTCTGAATGACAACTGTCTCTTTCTGAAAGTCGTGAATAACGATATAAAGAGGTGTGCCGCAGCTACAACCATAATCAAGGTAGCATAACACATAGCATTATTTCTAGAAAAAGTAAGAAAAATAATTATCTGCTACTTTCCGGAACATTAAATTTTCTCTAATAAGAAACGATATTTTCTACATAATTTCATACGTACCGTATTATTTTGTCGTATTTTCGTCGAATTTCGATTTCGACAGGTGCTAGGGGTTTGAATGGTCCTTCCGTAAGATTCTGTATTAACTCCGCAAAACGTTCGTGATTCACCCACATATTGAGTATTTTATAGCTTGCTACGAACATGGTCATCATCGTATAAGCGATATTAGTGAAATCGTCCGGATTATCGATATTCAGAACAGCTTCCATAAACTGCGTGAATGTAAAGCTATACATTAGGCTAATTACTAATAATGTATACGCATTATATAATGTATGTTTGATCAGCGATGTCCACGAGAATGGTTGCCAGCATCCAGCGATTGTGAGAATTGCGAGTGTAAGATTCAGCACCTTCATTTTCTTTAACGGAAATATTCTTTTCATTCCTTAATAAGATTTTTTAAAAAAGAATTACTTTTCTTTTTCCTCGAGAAAAATATTCACTATCGCATTAATGTAATATATACAACAAGATTATCGAATGTGTCATATGTTATAACGTTTTGAAGTACCTTTCATATATTCCTTCTGTATACGTTGCGTGCTAATATTGCTGTCATGCAATCAGCTGAGGGGAAAGACTTTACAATGTCTATAGCTCATGGGACATTTTTTATGTTCCCCTCGAATAAGAAAACAATTATATATTATTAAAATAGCAAACCTGGACTGATGTTTTCCGTGAATTAAAAATTTCCGAGAGTTTCTATCTTCTACACATGTATTATAATGTAAGTGTGCTGTAGACAAGAATTCACACAGATGTATGAAACGTTGTTACATTGTTGTACCTAATCATTATAACATATTTTATTCATTATTATCGTAGCCCGCAACTTGTCCACAATCCTTCTTGGAACTAGATACATTTTTTATTACATATGTATAACTACGATAAGCAGGATTTTCAATTTATTCGTTTCGCAACGTGACAGACATCACAACAAATTATATTTGGACTGAATAAAAAAAAGATAATTGACATAATCTCTTTTTTTCATAGCCACACACGCGTATTTTTATAGGATTTTTTAATTAACATAATTATTTTAAGTTAATTAAATTAGATTTTTTTAATTTACTATACATAACAGTAATATGAATACCTACTATTTTACAGAAATGTAAAATTGTTATTATTTCTTATTCATTCTTGTAATGAGTTATCAATATTTTTAAATATATATTTTTGAAGTTATTACCAATTTTAATATGTTAATTATTTATACATTAAATTTATTTTAATTTATTATTATATTCTACGTATGTCATTTTTTGATTCTACTTTCATAACTTTACAGTAAAATGTACGTATAGTAATTTTTTTACGATTTTCCCAGTATTATTCTGCATATAAAAATTAAGATAGCAATATTTAAAAATGAATATTTCACAATGTATTACATTTTACAAATTTATTTTAATATAAGATAAAATATAATGCAATTTTCAATTACAAAATTCAATTATAATTGCTAAAATATTTTTATTCTCATCTTGCAACAATTTTTTATGCATTTTTATAATTGTTGACATTATTTAGTATGTAATAATAATCAATGTACATATAATATTGATCATTATTATTTAATAAATTAGACATTAATGGTTAATAACAATATATCTCTTACTTGTCTTTGTACTACTTGTCTTTAAAGTTATTCCTGTATTCGTGTTAGCAAATTATATGCAGAATACGACGTTTTAAGCAACTGCAATAAATATAACCGTAATGAATTCCTTTTAAAATTTTTAAGAAATATTGTCCATAGTTAATTTCATATAAATTATTATATTTTGTATAGACTATATTCTGTAATTATTAACTGTGATAAATATTAGTTAAAATATATATATTATGTGCTCAATATTTGTCTTGAAAGTCTTTATTAAAATCTAGACTAAAAGATAAAAGATAGATATTTTATTAGTTGTATATAAAAATGGAAATTTATAGCATGCTATGTTTTACACTTACCGCTACAAAAGTGTCTAAGTTCAAAAGAATATGTGCGCTAACAAACTCAATAGGTCTCATCGCACGATTCATAATTATCAAAAGGCTTTTTTTAGTTTCATTATCCAACGCTATCCATTCAATTTCGAAAAGATTATCGACCAGTTGAAGGCTCTGTAAATTCATGAATGTTAATATGGCAAGGAAAAGTTTTATGAGTCAGTTTCTGATAAAATTTACATAAAAAAATTTTATGAAATATAAAAATCTTGGAAATAATTTTCACATACTTCTGACATATTCTTTCAAACATACAACTCGAGAAGTCACGTCCTATCCCCTACTAAAAGTTTTATTTTTAAATTGTTTATAAAAAAGTATGATAATATAATTCATATAAGTACGAGAAATGTATATAGGATACATGTATACATATACATATATGTACACACACACGCACACACGCATACGCACACGCACGCACAAACATATTTGTAATTATTGGAATTATTATAAATATACACACCCTTAGTTTGAGCTTATTTCCAAACCAACAATAGATGAAAATTTGTATAAGTACGCAAATTGTATATGCAAATAATGTAATAAAATTTTCATTTATCGTAATTCTAGTTAGTTGATATAAATTCGAACACACTACAAATGTACTCGTTACAAATTGAAACCCGATTATCCTCGAGAATCTCTCGTTAGTCGCATTTGCGTATCTGCAAATAATTTCTTTTTTATAGTACAGTTACTATTATATTGAGGAAATTAAAAGACAAATATAATTAATGTTATTATACATATATAAGAATAAATTAAATTAATGTTATATAATAGTACAACCAATTTTAAAATATATTTCATGTAAATAAGAAGAGCTTTAAAATTAATTACTAATTACAAAATTAATTATTAAATATTCTAAAAGCAAGACTTAACTTGATTATGTGAATATGTTGCCGTATACAGTCACTCACAGTATTCTGGCCACTTATGATGCCTTTCAGACGATATTGTAAAATCGTAAATTGACAACATAAATGCAGTATGATACCCACAATGAGACTGTCACAAGCAACGGTAACAAGAGTCGCAAATATTGCGCCTATACATTGATGAGCGAATGTGAGACAAAATATTACAAACGATGAATAATTATACGGTATCCATCCTCTGAATGTTAACTGCCTCTTTCTAAAATTCGTTATTATCGATGTTGAGACGTAACTCAAGCAAGTGATCATATTTATGATAAAATAATACATAGTGTTATTCCTAGAAGAAAATAGGAAAAATAATTTTGGTTCTGGCAAAAATTTTCTTTACTTTAATAGAAAAACGGAACTCTTTATATAATTTCATAAGTACTTACTGTATCGTTTTATCAAATTTTCGTCGAATTTCAATTTCGGCAGGTACTAGTGGTTTAAATGTGCCTTCTGTAAGATTCTGAATTAACTCCACGAAACTTTCGTGATTCACCCACAGATTGAGTATTTTATAACACGCAGCGAACAAGCTCAACATCGTATAGACGATATTAGTGAAATCGTCCGGATTGTCGACATTCAAGACAATATCCATAAACTGCGTGAATGTGAAGCTATACATTAGGCTAATTATTAATAATGTATATGCATTATATAATATATATTTTAACATCGATGTCCACGAAAACGGTTGCCAGCACCCAGCAATTGTAAGAATTGTAAGTGTAAATTTCAGCACGTTCATGTTCTTTATAGGAAATATTTTTTAAATTTCTCAGTAAGAAACGCCTCCTTTTTCTTGAAAGAAATTTCCTCTGCGTTAAAGTAATGTATACAACAACATTACAAATTATGTTAGTTAATGTGTTTAAGATGCTCTTTATGTATTCTTTTGATATACGTTACGTGATAATAATGCTGTTATGCATCAATTACAAGTTAGCTGAAGGTAAAGACTTTACAATGTCTATAGCTCTTGAGACATTTCTTCTATTTTCCCCTCGAATAAGTAACGTTATTATTAAAATAGCAAACCTGATCTAATGTTTTCCGTGAATTGAAAATTCTTGGGAATTCCTATCTTATATTTATACATATATTGTATGTAAGTATGCTGTGGACAAACGTTTAGATAGTTGAAATCTTTATACATTATTGTACTTGTCCATTATAAAATATTTTATTCATTATTGCCGCGACATCAGTTTTCCTCGGTATTCTCTATTTTTACCTCTCTCTATGCATTTTTTATTAAGTATAAATGCAGAAAGGGAGATATCTTCAATTTATTCGTTTCATAACGTGATACACATTACGTATATCATAATGTGTAGACATAATCGAAAAGTTAATTGGAATAATCTGTCCTTCCACAGTTACGAGACCAGATTTCTGTAGAATTTTTTAACTTATTGTATAGTATAATAATATATACAATAACAGTAATATAAATATACTATTTCAAGAAAATGTGATTTTCATTATTTCTATTTTAAGCTATTATTTCTTTCTCATAATAAACTATTAATTTTTTAATACGTTACTACCAATTCTGACTCATCAATTACTTATACTTATTAATATAATACTTATAAAGTTATTATATTACACATATCTCACTTTCTTGGAGCTTCTTTTATAACCTTTGCAGTAAGGTATACGCTGAATATGATATCCTAAGTACCTAAAATACATAAACGTATTTAAAATTATTTAAATGATGTTATAGTGTAACAATAAAGAAACTTTATTAATAAAAGTATAATAAATTAATTTAGAGCTCTTGTACTTAATTAAATTGTTATTGCTATGTGCAAACACGTATGTATTAACATTAGTATATAAGTGCTAATAAAAAAAAACTCAAGTGATATTTTATTAATGAAGTCGGTTGCGAAGATAATACATTTGATAATATTAACCTCCACAAAAGATTCAAGATTCATGGAAAAGAGATATGCGCTAGTAAATTCGATAGGTATCGTTGCTCGATTCATAATCATCAGAAAAGCTTTTTTAAAGCTGTTGTTCAATTCCGGCCAATCCATTTCAAAAATATGATCAATCAATTGATAACTCTATAAATAGAAATATCTATTATTATGTATTGATATTAACTATTTACACATTGCACTAATTGAGATAATGAAATATTGAAAATAAATAAAATAAATTTTATTAGAATATGAACTGTACCTTTAATTTGACTTCATTTCCAAACCAACAGTAAATGAATATTTCTGTCATCATGCAGACTGTGTATAACAGTAACGAAAGATACGTCGCACTTAATGTGGTTTGGGCCAGTTGATACAAATTAGAACAAACCACCAGCATGCTTGTTATAAACTGAATAGCGATTATTTTTGCGAATCTTTTGTTCACTACAGAAGCAAAACTGCAATATATTAAATAGTCTCTGTTTTGCAATTGAAGCTGTCCATATTTGATAAAATAATTTTAAATCAAGAAATTTCCTGTTAAAGAAAGACAGAAAAAGGGAGAGGAGAAAAAGAGAGAGCGATCATAATGTTTCTGATATAGGAGATATCATAAAGAATCTACTAGAGTTTCAATTCCAAAGAAAATTAATGTATATTAATTGCATATTGACTGAAATTACATAATTCCATTAATTAACGTGTATTAAAAAATTATATTTCCAAAATAAGTTGGGATGTGATATAGAAAAATTTTTAAATCAAGATTTTCAAATTAAAATATTTCATAGATGCGAATCAGATTATTTTTTATCCGTAATTTGTACCAATTAAAGTGCTTACGAAACTAACTCAAATATAAGGTCATGGTGACGTACGCAGTCGCGCAAGTTTTCCCAGATACGTGATTTGTTCAAACGGTATTCCAATATCTCGATCTGACAGCAAATGTGTAACAAGAGGCCGCAGATGAAGCAATCGCAGGCAAGATTGACCAGGGCGCATGTTACCATGCTTACTAATTGATGTGTATATGCGAGAGAGAATAACGCCGAAGAAGAGTAATTAAACGGCAGCCAGGCTTTGTACGTTAGATTCCTCGTCCTCAAGTTCGTGAATACAGAAGTCAGAGCGAGGCACACGCATGTCGATTCAACCAAGACAAAGCAAAATAATGTGTTGTTCCTGTAAAATAATTTAAAAATTACGTTTTCATTTCTTCTTATCTGCTCCAAATGTGATTGATATTTACTTCAAAAATTTAAGCCACTCTCACGTTGTTATTCTTTTTTAACAATTTTAATCCAATTATTGGAATAAAATTGTTAAATTTACTATCTTTTTTACTATCGTACTAGCTGCTTTACCATCGTATTACTTTCCCAAGCAAAACTCATAAAATTCTTTATGCGAATAAACATTTATAAAGTTATAATTAAATATAATATTTACCGTATCATTTTGTCAAAATTTTGGCGGATTTTTATTTCTTCGGCTATCACAGGTTTGAATGGTGTATGAGTAAGAGTATTAATAATATCTGTTAGATTCTTATGATTCAGCCACATACTGAATATCTTAAAAATCGAGATGCACACAGCCATCATCATGTACAAAACACTAGTAAATTCCTCTGGATTGCCGGCATTTAGAACAATGGCCATAAATTGAGAAATCGCGAATGTAGACAATATCAGAATCACGAGTAACGTATAAACGTTGTAAAGTTTATATTTGTATGAGGATATCCACGTCAACGGTCGCCAGCATCCAGCAATCGTCATTAATGCGAGCGTATGCTTTAACAGATTTGTTTTATCATATCGAATATGATTTTTCTCGACACTAGATTCACCGGAAATTAACATTTCTCTACGGCAATTATAACTCAACTGAACTTGAACACAAAGAAAGAAAAACTTTCAGTAAAGTTACCAAAATTGACTCTCTGTTCACATCAGTAGCATAAGTTTAAATAATATAAATTTAAGAACTAGAGAATTCAAGAAAGATTTTTTATATTGTAACTTATGAAAAATTGAGAATCGTATTAAGTTTTAAATAAATTTACAGAGAGTCTATAAAAGACAGTAGAAGAATTTTATTCGCGTAGTAGATAATAATAGACAAGCTTTTGTACGATACTGGCAACTTTCCATTCTATAGAAAACGTCTATAGAAAATGTCTTACTTACAGACCCTTATTCGACATTTATATCATTATCTTAGTATAGAAATTAACAGTGTCGCATTTACTGAGTATTTTTATTTCAGGTTGAATCGCCGGCAGAAATTTTTTCGAATATAAATTTTATACGACAATAACATAATGCGATATTATTCTTACCTATATGAAAATCCGTGATATAAACGATGGATATGTGAAAGGGCTACACTATCCACTTATAGTCATTGTTGATTTGTCTCCATGCAACTTTGATGAAGGTACATTATTATTCGTCTAAAAGTTATTTTATTTCACTATTGCTATCAGTATCTGCTCAGAATCGACTCGCACTATTCCCGTAAAATTGTTCCGCTCTCCGCATCGATTCCCACATTTGCAGCAGAGTGAAGATAAGTGCAAATAGAAACATGTATCTGTGTATGCCTGCTTAAATATAATCAACTTTTAAGCAAAATTTGTCTACACTTTGAAAATCATTTTCATTAAAAACAATACTGTCTTAATTCTATTTTTTTTTTTCATATATTTGCAAGATTGTCTCTTGCACAAATGTTATTATAATTTATTTGGCGACATATGTTTGGAGAGCTTGCAATTTTCAGTATCTGCATTGTAATTTCTTTTAATAATAAAAAAAGAAATTATAGTTAAGTATATTTAATTACAACTTTTGATTTTGATAGCAAATGTTTGATAAAAAACGTGAATAATGGGTATATAATACAAACAATATAAATAAATAAGATTTCCTTTATTTATATATATAATATATGCAATATGCAATTACGAAAGAGACTACGATTATTATTGAAGATATTTGTTCACTCGTTGTTTGTCTAACGTTTCTTAACAAATATAATACTGCGCATGTTTTAAGTACTATTTTGTCTTCTTCCTTTAGTATTAATATCACTGTTCTTCTTCCGTCCGTTGAAGTATATTATATACTGAATACGACATTTTAAGTAACTAAAGAATATATTAATCTTTATGTAACATATTTTAACTTAATTGTTATTATAGTTATCAAAGTATAATAAAGTTATCTCTAACCTTCACGAAAGAATCTAGATTCACTGTAACCAAGTATGCGCTAGAAAATTCGATAGGTAACAGAGACCGATTTATGATTATTATAAGACTCTTTCTTACTTTCTTATCTGCTGTTACCCAATCCATTCCAAAAATTTCATCGGCAAATTGAATGCTCTGTAATAGAATTTGTCAGACAAGTGTAATTGCAATGTAACATTTCTTATTTTGCAGCTGTAAATGTTGTTATACGTATTATATGATTTAGATTAAATAAAAAAATTATTTTGTTTAAATTTATCAATTTGTAATCCTAAAAATTTATGATCCTTTGTTATCATTGTCTTTAAATATATTGACAATTGATTTTCACTATGTATAATATATAATTATGCACTTAATTATATTACCTTTAATTTAACTTCGTTTCCGAACCAACAATAGAGAAAAATTTGCACAAGCATACCAGTTGTGTACAATATCAGTGGAATATATTTTGCACTCAATGAAGTCATTGCCAATTGATAAAGATTGAAGCATATCACTAGCATACTCGCTATAAATTGAACGGCAATTATAATCCTGAACTTTTCATTTATCGTGCGTGCAAATCTAGAAAGGAAAAATGTAAAATTATTACTACTTAGGATTAACCATTACTACAATCTTGGTTGAACTAAACAATTATTATCTAATTAGTAAACAAAATTTTCTATACAAACGTATGTGTTCATAAAATGTAAATTATAGATATTAAAATAATTAAAATTAAAATTGGGTGTATGTATATGTATGTACATGCGTTAGGAGGAGCATATATGTATACATGTTCTATATCTTAAAACAAATTTTTAAAAAATCTAAAAACAAAATTTTGTTCAAAGACTAACTTATAGATATGATCGTGTAGACGTACACATTCACCCAAGTCGCCTTGATTGCGCAAGGATTTCTTCACGCGACACTCTAAGATCTTGAACTGGCCCTCAATATGCAGCAGAAACCCACAAACTGTTATGTCGCAAGCAATATTCACGATTGACGCAACTGTCAGACCCATTAATTGGCGAAAGTACGTAAGATAATACACTGTATCAGTGAACTTCCAGGGTATCCACTCCCTGTATGCTAAATTTCCTTTCCGAAAGTCCGTTAATAAAGATATCAAGTTCATGCCTCCGCATGCGATCTCAATAAGAATTGTGTAGAGCACAGAACATTTCCTGCAAAATAACGATGGAGATCGACTTGCGGAAACTTTGGTTTGTATTTCTCTCTCTTAATATAATATATATTTCCTATTTCTTTCAGAGGGCACAAAATCTTTACCGATTTATTTATTCATTTTGTTTCGTTAATAAAAGTATCGTGTTTGCTATTTTTCTCAATTAAACTAAAAAATTCTACAGTACCAAGTAATTATATGTATATTCAAATAGATATTAAAGATAACAAAATAGAAATAATATGAAGGAGAATTATGAAACAATCAAATTAAAATGTGCGAATTCTTTTTTATTCCTTAAATGTTCAATTTCTTACCATACTGCGTTATTATATTTTCGTCGAATCTTGATTTCATCTGTTTCCAAAGGTTTAAACGGTTTCTCAACCAGCGCGTCACTTAACATTTCAATATTCTTGCGATTCATTATTAGACTAAGCATCTTGCAAAAAGCGATGACCATGGCCAACATTATGTAAAAGGTATCCGTGAAAGCGTCGGGATTATCGACATTCAGAACAAGGTCCACAATTTGCGGTAACATGAAGGTAAACAATAACAAGAACATTACAATTGTATAAGCATTGTACATTGTCCGTTTGCACGCTGAGGACCAAGAGATTGGTGGTCGACATCCCGCCACTGTGAGGATTTTCAATGGAATTTGCATAACTTCCATTTCTCGAAATATTTTTTACTCGATCTCTAGTTTAAAATAAAACATTTGTTATATTGCAGCATTATTATGCACTGATGTATATTTCTTATAACTGATACAGAGGACATAACGTTTGATATACGCAATTATTTGAAAGCAAAATACATGTGTAGATTTGCATTTTATTTATTAACTTTAGAGAATAATATTCAATAATTAGTAATACAAATAACTTACTAGAATAAAAAATATCAAATAATTTCTTTTAACGTTTACAGATTGATTTTAAAATATTTTATAAAATTTCAACGAATCTTACAGTGTCTATAGACACGCAATACTACTTTATATTCATTGTCCGCCTCTTGGTAAAACCTTCAAAAAGAAACTACGTATGTCATCATAATAATTATATGTATACCGACCTTATAATATATTCTGATCGACAATAATATTTTTATAAAATAATATGCAAATTATATGTCTTTTTTGCGAACTATATAACAGCCTATAAATGCGACGTTATATTGAAACGAAATAAAGAGAAGTAACATAGGAGAAACGAAAGAGAACGCTTCATAGACCATAAATTATGGTGTGTTTCACCATGAAATTTTAATGCGGGTGACCTATACTTACATTCAAAATATATGGAATGTATTATTGTCGTCGGCTCCGCCTCACATCAGGGGCTGACATCGTTAATACTGCTATGCTCGTATTGATCTATTCATGATTTTAACAGAGTACTAATATTTCAAAGAGTTCATTAATTTTATAATACTCAATTTATATATAAAGGAAAAACGATGTAATACATTCAGTTGCTATTAAGCTAGCGAAATACGCACATTGCGCAGAATTGTATCTTTATTAACTTCAATCAATATAAGTATTATTTCTTCAAGTTATACATATACATATATAGAGTGGAGAAAAATCCTGAATCGAATATTTCCAAATCAAATATTTTTGAGAAAATGTTTTAAATAAGTAATAAAATAAGATCTTTTTAGTTTTTATTATATTATTGAAATATTTATTATATATAATTTATATTATATATAACTTAAAATTTACTATACATATCTAAAAATGTAAATCTTTTTTAAATTTATTTTGTGATTGTTATTTAATTCTATATCGTAAAATATTTAATGATATTGTGCCGAACGATAGACTATATGTAATAATTATCAAAATACTTTAAAATTTTTAAAGTTTTTGTGTAGATAAAACATAATTCTCATGATATTATAATATATTAATAATTTAAGACATTGATTAAATTTTTCTATATATATGTCATCAATTTTTCAATGTAAAAATTGTAAAAATCAATGTTTATTTTTTTTTTAATAAATATTTTTGTTAATTGATTATTAATCTAATGACAATATATTTATTAGACTTACGCTTAAAAAAGAATCGGTGTTTATTTTGAGAATGTACGCGCTAGAAAATTCAGTGAATGTTAATGAACGATTCATAATTATTATAGATATTATTGATATTAATAGATTCTGTTTTCTGCTTTGCTTCAACCATCCCATCCCAAGGATATTAGTAGTGAGTTGAACACTCTGTAAAAAGTATACACACATGGATTAAAACATTCTATTTTTTTAGTATAATGTTTTTGAGAAGGAATTTTAACATTTTCTTCTTTTGATTATATCCGTCACTAAGTTTGTCACTGTTATTTATAATAGATGAAGAATTTTACATCTAACACTATACATATAATAATATTTAATAAGTGTATTTTAGTATTAATTTTGAAAAGCGCGCACTTTTCTACGTAATAGATTATGAATGAATCATATCATTGAAATTTGGTCTTCCCCATTCGTTTTTATCTAATCAATCGCTATGAGAACGTCGTCAAGTATACGTGCGCTGAGTTCGATATTGCTCATTTATTATACAATCTCATTTAAACAAACATTTCGTTTAACCAAAACTGTTTCAGTTGTGAAAATTGTTTTTCTTGCGTTTGTGAACATGCAGATTTCAGTTAAACTATAAATGTGTATGATTAAGCATTCACACACAGTGGTCATGTATTTGGTTATTCCTGTCTTACTCCGAGATTCCACAGATAAACTTATTATTTCTAAATAATATTTAATATTGCGTAAGTATAAATTATATGATGCATGTTCGAGTTTTATAAACTATTCACATAATTCGTACCTTACCCTCTCTTCGTTCCCATACTAGCAATAGAGTGAAAAACATTGCACATTCAATATTATGCCAATTGAAATAAGTTGGAGCCTACCACCAGCGTACTCACTTCAAATTGAATGACAATAATCTTGACTTTTTCGTTCACTATTAATGCAAATCTACAAAATAAAAATATTTTAAAGGATTATAAATATTTTAAAAGAAAAACGCGTTTATTTAAAAACACTATAGAAGTTCTAATTTTGAAGATTTTTTTTAATATATTAATATATTATAACTTATGTTAATATGCTATGTTTCTTTACATGTAAAATTAATTAATAATGAACTCTTATTATTAACGCTCAATATCTATATACAATATGTAAAAGTTAAATAAGCGTGACATATAACTGATTTTTAATTTTCCAAATATTTTTTTCATTAATTCACGATTTACAGAATTGTTAAAAATTAACTTAAATATATAGTTGTGTTAACGTACACATTTATGCAAATTGTTTTGGCCAAGCCAAGGATACTCTTTTTCAGGCACTCCAGTATTTCGATTTGACAATATAAACCATTGTTACTTTGTCGTTTTTTCTTTCCTCCTCTCCTATTTATAAATTTCCATACTTTATTACATTTTTTTAATTTCTCATTCCTTGCTTTTCTTTTTTAATTTCTTTTACTTTTCTTGCTTCTATATAAAATTTTCTGTCGCCTATAAAATCATATAAACTTTTCCTTTCCACTTCTTGTATATTCTATGCACTTCTCTTTGCCTTCTTATGCAGCTTTTATCCTTATGCAATTTCATCCTAACTTCTTTCTTTTGATTTCTTTTCATTTCCTAATACTGATAGAACATATTTATTTCAGGTTGAGTCGCTGGCAGGAATTTTTTCGAATAAAAGAACTATATGCGACACAATGTGATAGTGTTCTCATTCTCGAAAAAAACTAAATATTAAGATAAAAAAGGAATAGCGGCTTCACTGTCCGTTTACAGACCATCTGATGATTTAACTCCATGTATTAATTTTGATAAAGGTAAATTGTTATTTGTCTAAATGTTATTTTATTTTACTATTGCTATCAGTATCTGCTAAGTATTGTCTCGTGCTATTCCTGATTGTAAATTATTTCTCACTTCACATCGATTTCCACATTTGCATCTAACAATAAGTGAAAATAAGTGCAAACAAAAACATTTATATCTGCCTAAATATAATTATAAATAAATTTGTCTACATTTTGAAAATTATTATAATCGAAAATATTATTTTCTTTTTCTATTTTTTTTATATCCACAAGATTTTCTTTTGAATAAATATTATTTTATTATGATTTATCTTTGGAGATCTTGCAATTTTTAATATCTACATTGTAACCTTTTACATATTAATAAAATTTATTACATTTACATATAATTAATTACTCTTTTCAATTTTGATGGCAAATATTTGATAAAAAATTAATGAAGGGTAATACAAAGAATACAGATAAATAAAATTTTCTTTATTTATGTATGTAATATAGGTAATATGCAATTGCACAAAAGAATATGATCATCATCGAAGATACTTTTACATTCGTCCAATGTTTTAACATATACATATAATACACTGCACATGTTTTAAATGCTATTTGGTCTTCTTTCTTTAGCAGTATCATCACTATTCTTCCTTCGTTCGTTGAAGTATATTATATACTGAATATGACATTTTAAGTAACTAAAGAATATATTAATCTTTATGTAATATATTTCAACTTAATTGTTATTACACCTATCAAAGTGATAAGATTAAATAAAGCTTAATAAATTTATCTCTAACCTTCACAAAAGAATCTAGATTCACTGTAACAATGTATGCGCTGGAAAATTCGATAGATAACAGAGCGCGATTCATGATTATTATAAGACTGTTTTTTACTTTTTTATCTGCTGTTACCCAATCCATTCCAAAAATTTCATCGGCAAATTGAACGCTCTGTAATAGAATTTGTCAGACAAGTATAATTGCAATGTAACATTTCTTATTTTGCAGCTGTAAATATTGTTATACGTATTATATGATTTAGATTAAATTAAAAAATTATTTTGTTTGAATTTATCAATTTGAGATCCTGAGAATTTATGATCCTTTATTATCATTATGTTTAAATATATATATTTAAAGATAATGATAACAAAGGATCATAAATTCTCAGGATCACAAATTTACATTATCGTTATACATGTCAATTTATTGACAAAACGCGTTCTCTAGGTATAATGTATAAATATGCATTTAATATTTTTATTTTACCTTTAATTTAACTTCATTTCCGAACCAACAATAGAGAAAAATTTGCGTAAGCATACACATTGTATATAATATCACTGGAATATATTTCGCGTTCAATGAAGTCATTGCCAATCGATAAAGATTGAAGCATATCACCAGCATACTCGCTATGAATTGAACGGCAATTATGATCCTGAACTTATCATTTATCATACGTGCAAATCTAGAAAAGAATAAAATTATCTTTAAAATTATCTTGTTTAAAATTATCTTTTAAGTAATCTTTAAAGTTATTATTACTCATGATTAGACATTACTATAATTTCGATCAAACTAAACAATCCTTATCAGATTAAACAAAAAAATTCACATACAAATATACTGGGTATCCGGAAATTTGCGGATTCGGTGTACAAGACAGTATACACGAATGCAATTATGCTAAAAGAAAATGTTGTNCCTTTTAACATAAAGTATTTTGCACACCAAATGCGTGAATTTCCAGACACTCTGTATATCTTTATAAAATGTAAAAAGATATTTAAATAACTAAAATTAGGAATGTGTATATATATGTATATGACCTACGTTGCATATTCTTAAGATTAATTTTTAAAAAATCTGAAACCATAAAATATTGTACAAAGACTAACTTATAGATACGATCGTGTAGACGTACACATTCACCCAAGTCGCTGTGATCGCGCAAGGATTTCTTCACACGACACTCTAAGATTTTGATCTGGCCGTCAATATGCAATAAAAATCCACAAACTATATTATCGCAAGCAACATTCACGATTGACGCAACTGTCAGACCCAGTAATTGACGAAAGTACGTAAGATAATACACTGTATCAGTGAACTCCCAGGGTATCCACTCCCTGTATGCTAAATTTCCTTTCCGAAAGTCCGTTAGTAAAGATGTCAAATTCATGCCTCCGCACGCCAGCTCAATAAAAATCGTGTAGATCATAGAATATTTCCTGCAACATGACTATGGGGGCTGGTCTAATTCGCAATTCGCTTTGTTTTGTATTTCTCTTCCTTAATTAAAAAGAAAAAAATATATTTCCTACTTCTCTCAGATGACAAAATCGTCATTTATTTATTTCTTTCTTTGTTTTTAAAAGTATTGTATTTACCATTTGTCTCAATTAAATTAAAAGATGATACAATATAAAGTATAAAAAGTATTATACATATATAAATCGATATTATTAAAAATATCTTATATACAATAAGTGGAACTATTATGGAGAGAGAATTATGAAACAATCAAATTAAAATATGTAAATCTTTCTTTTAATCCTTAAATGTTTCAACTTACCGTACTATATTATTATATTTTTGTCGAACCTTGATTTCGTCTGGTTCCAAAGGTTTAAACGGTTTTTCAACCAGTGCGTCGGTTAACATTTCGATATTGTTGCGATTTAGTAATAGACTGAGCATCTTAAAGAAAGCGATGACCATGGCCAACATTATGTAAAAGGTATCCGTGAAATCGTCAGGATTATCGACATTCAGAATAAGATCCATAATTTGCGGTAACATGAAGGTAAACAATAACAAGAACATTACAATTGTATAAGCATTGTACACTGTCCGTTTGCACGCTGAGGACCAGGAGATTGGTGGTCGACATCCCGCCACTGTGAGGATTTTCAATGGAAATTGCATAACTTCCATTTCTCGAAATATTTTTTACTCGATCTCTAGTTTAAAACAAAACTTTTGTTATGTTGCAACATTATTATACACTATTGCATATATATTTCTTATTACTTATAACTTATATGTATAAGAAGCATAACTATTTTATGTTGTACCCAATAATTTTAGTTTGCTGTTAGTCTAAATTTTAATTTCTTATAAAATCATTTAATATATTTAGTCCATATTGAATACTTAAGCGAAATACATTGGCAGAAATGCATTTTATTCAATAAGTTTTTAAAAATAACGTTTAATAATGCGTTTAATTTTATAAATGACTTACTAGAATAAAAAATATTGAAAAAGATCTTGTAAAATTTCTTACATTGATTTTAAAACAATTTTACAAAATGTAACGAATCTTACGATGTTTATAACCACGCGACACTACTTTCTGCAATCTTTGTTCGCCACTTTGTAAAAGAAGAACTTTGTAAAAGAAATTCTTTCTTTAAAGAATTACATATGTCATCATAATAATTATACGTATACCGAACTTATAGTACATTCCGATCAATAATAATATTTTTGTAAAATAACATGCATGCTATTTCTTTTGCGAACTTTATATAATAGCTTATAAACGTGGCGTTACATTGAAACAGAAATGATATAGGAAAAACGAACGTTTGATAGACCATAAATTATGGTGTGTCACCATGAAATTTTAATGCAAGCGACCTATACTTACATACAAAAAATATGGAATGTATTGTCATCAGCTCCGCCTCACATCCGGCGCTGTCATCATTAATATTGCTGTACTCATATTGATCTTTTCATGATTTACAGGATACAAATCGTTCAAAGAACTCATCAATATTGTAATACTCAATTATACATATAGAGCAAAAATACATTCAGTTGCTACTACTGAGCTAGCGAAACATTGAGCAGAATTGCATCTTCGTTAATTTTAGGGAATAAGTATTATAGCTTCAAGTATTTTATATACATATATAGATACATGTGTGTATGTGTATGTGTAGAGAGAGAGAAAGAGAG
>JAJVSH010000025.1:329375-485827 GCA_021460005.1 Tetramorium alpestre
TTTAAATAAGTAAGAAAATAAAATTTTTTTAGCTTTTATTGCAATATTTATAGTAGATTCTACATGAAAAATACGAATATCTAATAAAATNAAAATAACGCATATTTTAAATCAATTATTATTTATTTATTTATTAATATTATTTAATACAATGGGAAACTTAAATGATTAGCATTAATCATACAATAGTTTAACTGGAAAATGTCTTTCTAATTTCTATACTTCTATTTAAATTATCTATTTTAATTTCTATCTTCTATTTAAATTATGTTTTCGTTTGTTGTAGTATATTATAAGCTGAATATGATGTTCTAAGTAACTGTAACAAAAATGTAAATCTTCAAATTTATTTTGTGATTGCTAACTTTGTAAAATTTTTAATAAATTGCTAAATAATAGAATATATATAATAATTACTATAGTTTAAAAATTTGGAAATTAATTTTTATTTTTATTAATCTCTTTTTTTGTAGAATTAACATAATTCTTATAAGAATATGACATAATTTAAGAAGTTAATTAAATTTTGCTACGTGTATTTTACTGTGTGTTGATATATACATAACAAAATTTAATCAATTTCTTAAATTATGTTACATTATCATAAAAGTACGTTCATTTTATGTAAATCATCAGCAATTTTTCAATGTGGAAGTTGTAAAAATCTATATCTACTATATTTTTAAAGTAATTTTTTTTAATTGATTATTGTCTAATGGTAGTAGACTTGTTATAAGTACTCACGCTTACGAAAGAATCGAGATTCATTGTGAGAATATACGCGCTAGAAAATTCAATGGGTATTAATGAACGATTCATAATTATTAATAGATTTTGTTTTCTGCTTTGCTTCATTGTCAACCATCTCATTCCAAAAATACTAGTAGTAAGTTGAACACTCTGTAAAAAATATACGTACATGAATTAAAACATTACATTTCTCGAGTATAATGTTCTCGAAAAGAAAATGCAAGATTTTCTTCTTTCGATTATATCTAAATTTGTTACTAAGTTTGTTATTACAGTTATTTGTAATAGACTAAGAATTTTACATCTAATAATATTTAGTAATATTTAATATCGCATTTAACAAATTATATGATACATGTTCGAGCTTTGCGAAATATGTACATAATTCGCACCTTTAATTTCACTTCGTTTCCATACCAGCAATAGATAAGAATTTGTATCAGCATGGAGCATGTGTATAATATCAATGGAAAGCATTGCGCACTCAACGTTATCCTTGCCAATTGATATAAGTTGGAGCACACCACCAGTGTACTCACTACAAATTGAATGGCGATAATAATCTTGAATTTTTCGTTCATCATTATTGCAAATCTATAAAATAAAAATTTTAAAGAAAAGTTTAAAAAAACGCGTTTATTTGAAAACATACAATTCTTATATGTATAAACTTTAATGTGGAAGATATTTTTTAAAATATATTAATCTTTCACATAATTTCTCTTTTAGATTTAAAATTAATTAATAACGAGAGCTTTAATTATTAGTGCTCAATATCAATACGCAATATTATTTAAAGAAGCGCGACATATAATTGATTTTTAATTTTCCAAATATTTTTGGCACCAATTCACGATCTACAAAACTGTTAGAGAGACTAACTTAAATATACAGTCGTGCTGACGTACACATTCACGCAAATTGTTTTGGCCGAGGGTGATCTTTTTCAGACGGCACTCCAGTATTTCGATCTGACAGCATATGTGCAATAATAAACCGCAAATCAGACTGTCACATGCTACATTCACCATGGCACCCATATTCGAGCTTATTAACTGACGAGCGTATATGATACAGAATATCACCTCGGATGTATAGTTATATGGTGTCCATTCTCTGTACGTTAAATTACCTTTCCGAAAATCCGTGAATAATGATGTCAACATAACGCATGCACACGTTGTCTCGACCAAAATTGTATACCATAAGGTGTTGGTCCTATAAAGTGGCTGTTTAATTAAGAATATTTTTTTGCACTGTTGTTTTGTACAATTTAATTATAATACTATGTATTATAAAATTTTAACATTTTTGTATTCTTATATAAATATTAGATAAATCGAGAGAGGAAGAGAGAGAGAAGTGAATTCTTTATACTTACTGTATTGTTTTATCGAATTTGTGGCGGATCTCTATTTCGTCATCGTTCAGTGGACTAAATGGTCTCTGGGTAAGAATATTAGTTAATATTCCTATATTTTTGCGATTTATCAAAAGGCCGACCATTTTGCAACAAGAAATGATCATCGCAAGCATGATATAAAAAGTATCTGTAAAATCGTCAGTATTGTCGACATTCAAAATGACATCCATAAGTTGAGACAGCATAAAGGTGAACAGGAGCAATATTACGAAAACTGTATACGTATTATACACAATACGTTTACACAATGATGTCCAAGAATTCGGTGGCCAACATCCCACAATCATAAGAATTTTCAATGTAAATTCAAGAATCTGCATTTTCCGTGTTCTTAATTTCACTCTTGAGGATACCGAAACGTTAATAACGTTATATTAAGGTATTATTGTGTAAATTGTATAATGAAGTATATTAATATCTAACGTTTCTTCTATTAATTAATAATAATATTAAATGTAAATGCGCTAATAAATTAAACTCTCACAAAATATTAACTATTGATTGATTATTTTATACAGCACGCATTTCCGATATAGATATTTGTCATATTTGTTTAATTTAAATGATAGAAATACAGTAATACAAAAAAGATTTTACCTAGCATATGTAAATATAATTAATTTTGCAGTATCATGCCACAATCTGTTCGTGAATAATAACTACGAGGATAAAAATTTAGAATTTCTTCATATGTGTAAAATCGAAAGTCTTTTCTATCAATAGCACCGTGAATCAGCTTTGCGAAATTCCGTGCAACAAACCTTAGAATCTATAACTGCATGACATGACTTTCTGACTATACTGCTCATTTCTAACTTCCCCTCTTATATGTTCGGTAGCTATATAATTATCGTAATACCAAACTCGCAATATCTTTCCCCACTTTCTTGAAACGATTCGCATAGACGATTTCGTTTTCAAATGACAAACTTTATATATTTACGAGTATGTAGTATAATGATACATTTAAATGCAAGGGGGAAACTATAAGAAAGCAACAAGAAAGTCGTAGAAACTTGATAAATTATAGAGAGATTGCATTTTACCTTTATAAAATCATAATATAAGAAAGCTATTAATTTACTTAGTAAATATTTATTATTGTCGCTTGTGCTATGCCTTTGCCATTTATTTCAAATTCTAATGTTCAATTCTATTCCTGGTATCGATTTGAACTGTCATAATCTTTGATAAAATATAAAATAGAAAAAATAGAAAAAGAAAGCTTCTAGAAAAAGCTTCTTATAAGAGTGCATGTGCATTTATATTTTTATATATTTTAGACCTATCGGTAAAAATTTGTTGCTATATATGTTAAATATCTGTTTTTATTTGTATATGTATTATAATGAAAATTTCTAATTTTCCTTAATATCGAATAAGAATTGATTAGATATATGTATAATTATGATAGAACACATTATAAGCAATTGCCGTTTATTTGTTTATAAATGTAATGCTAACTATGATGCAAATTTTTATAATAACTACAAGATAACATGTTGAAAAACATTTGAGTAATTTCAATTTTATTTATTTTTTGTACTCATAACTCCTATACTTGTTTTAATATGTTATAAGCTGAATATGACGTCTTAAGTATCTGCAACAAATATATACAAATTTTATAATTCTTTTCACAATTCTTATTTATCTAATGCACCTTACTAAACATTACTATTAAAATATTTTAGTCAAGAATAAAAATCTGTAATTATCAATAACGCCAATAAAATATATATTATCGTAAAATATATAAATTATAAAACTGCACATTAATTTTTTTACTAACCCCAACAAAAGAATCGAGATTCATAGACAGAACATAAGCACTGGTAAATTCTATTGGTATTGCTGCACGATTCATAATTATTAATAAACTTCCTTTGAGATTTCTGTTTAGTGGTATCCAATCCATTGCGAAAACACTGTCGAGCAGTTGAGTGCTCTATATTTTTAATATAGAAAATATCGTTAATCTTTTAAGTTTTTAAAGTGAATTTGATTAGAAAAATCATATTATATAAATATGTAAATTATAACTCAAAATTATGTATATTTTATATTTTTAATTTTTTAATTTTTAATTTTTATATTTTTAAATAAAAACATACAGAACATTTTTTTTACCTTTAACTTTACTTCGTTTCCATACCAGCAATAAATGAAAATTTGTGTCATCATGCAGGACATATATAATAGTAAAGGAAGATAGCTTGCATTTAAAGATGTTGATTTAGTCATTTGGTATAAATTAGAACATACTACCAATGTACTCACTACAAATTGCATAGCAATAGTCATTTTGAATTTATTGTTTAACTTGAGTGCATACCTATAACATGTTACATAAACAATAAATTATTATATTAAATGCCTTTTCAAAATTTTGTAAAACATATTAAAAATATAATAATATACAAAAAATTATATTAAAATAAATGAGTAACAGGAACAGTGGACTTTGAGAATCAGCCACAGTTAGATTATTTAACTTATTTATCACCGTACTGCTGAAAATATTATAGTTCAAAGTAGAACCGAAAGTGTAATTCATAATTAATATTAAATTTTTAACTGGATGCAATATAACGTTAATTCACGCACAATGCACGTTTTTGACTCTTAAAGCTCACTTTTCCTGTTACTCGTTTATTTAAAGATAATTGTTTTCTATATTGTTATATTTTTTTTTGCTAATGTTCGTTAATTTTCAACATCAAAAGTTAATTACTCATTTTTTTATATCAAAATAGAGTATACAAATACATATGTAAGAAAATAATATTTTTTTCTTAATATGTACTATTTTTATTTTTTTAGTAAAATGTATTAGATATTTTCAGGAAAGTAAAAACAACTAACTCAAATATATTGTTGTGGTGACGTACACAGTCGCGAAGAGTATCATGCTTATTTGATATTTTGCTCAATCGATATTCTAAGATCTCTAACTGACAGCAAATGTGTACCAATAGTCCGCAAATGAGACTGTCACAGCCCACATTGACGAGCGATCCAGCCGTTAGGCTAATAAGTTGATGAGCATACGTCAGACAAAATACGACGGTGGACGAATGATAGTCATATGGTAGCCATGCTCTATATGTTAGCTGTCCTTTTTTGAACACCGTGAATAAAGACGTCACGCTGATACACACGCAAGTCGTTTCCACCAAAATCGTATAGCAGAATGTATTGATACTGCAAAATGACTGTGGAGATAGTTACGCTCATTTGTATAATACATCTTCTAGTATTTAACGATACATTATCAAGAAATGTATATTAACTAACAGAAATAGATATCATTACATAATACTAGGTAGTTATATAATTTTTATATTAAAAAGTAAAATAAAAATCTCTACAATACATTTTTTCTACATTTACGATTAATTTATTCTTAAAAATAATCTTTATTGCTAGGTAGTAAAACTTACTATATGAGTCTGTCGAATTTAAAACGAATTCTCAATTCGTCCGTCTCCAACGATTTGTATGATCCCTCAATGAGTAAGTTGATAAACATTCTAATATTTTTCCGATTTACTAACAGACTGAGCATTTTAGAACACGAAACGACTGATGCTAGCGTGGCATAAAAATTTTCCGTGAAATCTTCGGCATTGTCAACAAACCAAATAATGTCCAAAAATTGTGATATCAGAAAAGTATATAATAATACAATCATGAAAATCGTGTACCCGTCGTAAATTATGCGCAAATAAAATGATGAGCATGACTGTGGCCGCCAACATCCAACAATTGTTAGAATCTTGAAAGTTAATTGCAAGATACGCATCTTTTGTTTCACGTTATATTTTGTTTATTATTATAATTATTACATTATATAAATTTTTTCACACGTTATACTTGCATAACTAACAATACAGATAGAACTACTTATAAAATGCTGAAAAATCTCTTGTACGAAATTTTATTTACTACAATATTTCTAAAGCTTTGACATCTTTAAAATAAATTTAAAAGAAACGATGAACAAGACATTTCTCGACCGACTGACAATTGCGGAATGTTTATGGATCATACAATTTCTCTTGTAAAATTCCATAGTCTACAATTAGTCTACAATTACCTGATTATAGATTATATAATATGGGGCATGAATCATTCAGACTATAAATATATTTTTGTCGTATCTATAGGTCTTTGAAAATACACGCTATCTTCCAGAAATGATGCTTTAGCATCGTCTTTGGAAGATAGCATCGTTTATAATTAGAAATGCCATCGTAAGAAACAGAAGAATATGGATACTACCGACTATTTCATCTTTATAAATTTTAATGAAGATACTGGCAACTTCAGTACTACCCTTCATTTTAAAAATATTTTATTTACCACGCAGATTATTCTGCGTATTGTTGAATAGTTTCCGTTTGAATTGTATATGATTCTTTCTTTATATTGATTTCAGGCATTGCAATTTCTTATTTCCTGATCGTTACAAACAGAAGATTTTAAAATTATATTATACTTGAAATGTGTGTCATAGAAGATAGGATAGGCAAAAAGTTTAAAACGTAAAATACAGATGCAATATACATATTAATAAATTAATAAATTAAAAATAAGAAACATATGCAATAGAATAAATAATACATTTCGATCATCTTTCTTTATTATTTTTATAACGTTATAAACATCAAATAATAAATTACGTGAAAATGACTAATATTAATTGTTAAAAGTAACTGCAAATACTATAATTTATTATTTTAATATACTGTATTTATTCTTCCTTTCTTGTTTTTCTTCAGATTTTATATAATGTAAGTAACACATTAATTCCATTGATATTTCATAGAATTACTTTTGCATTTGCACATTTTGCAATAAGTTGAAAGTAGAATATGACATCTTAAGTATCTAGAAATAGTGTATAGACAAACTTAATTATTATTTAAATAAATTCAGTAATTTAGTAATAAATTTGCAGCTGATTTTATTAATACTAACACCCATAAAGGTATTAAGATTCATGGGAATAGTATAAGCACAAGTAATCTGAATAGGCACAATCGTCCGCCTCATTATTATCATTAAAGACTTCTTTCGATTTTCATCTAACGTCAGCCATTCCATTTCGAAAATATCATCAACCATTTGGTGACTCTATTAAAATATGCAATATTTATTCATAGATAGCATTTGTACAAGAAAAAAAATATATTTATGTAAATGATATCTCGTAGATATTGAAATACTTTAATAATATGTATTGTTAGCATTTTGCAATTAAATATAGACAAAGTAGATTCAGTATTCACTTAAAAGCATCTACATCTAACATCATATCTAAATATCTATTACCATACCTTTATCTTTAATTCGTTCCCAAACCAACAGTAACAGAAGATATCCGCTAACACGCAAGATATATATAATGCCAATTCCATGTATTTGACATTCGTTGTTGCTCTACTTATTTGATAAAGGCTGCAGCATATAACCAACGTAGCCACCATAAATTGAAGAGCAAAAATAAATCCAAACTTTGCATTAACAATAAACGCAAGTCTAAAATTTTACATAATAACACATTTTAATAAAATAAACTTGATAAAACTAATATTATGTTAAAATGTGTAAAGTAATTACTTTAAAACAATTATAATAGAATCTATAAAATTGCCAAAATTATAAAGCTTAACCTGAAGATATGATAATGTTGACGTACGCAATCACGAAGAACGTCTGAATAAGATATTATTTTTCTCAAACGATAAGTTAAGATTTCAATTTGACAGCAAATGTGAACTAATAAACCAAAGATGAAAGTATCGCAACCAATATTTAAGAATGATGCGACAGTGAAAGTTATGAGTTGATGAATGTACGCCAGACAGAATAGTAATGTTGATGAATAATCAAATGGTAACCATGCTTTGTACGTTAATTTTCCATTTCTGAAACTCGTAGATAAAGATGAAAATATAATACACGATACAGTTGCTGTTGCCAAATATACCAAGCGCCACGAATTAATTCTAAAATAATTATAAAATATTTTTTTATATACATATATGATAAATATACAAGCTACATATAATTTTTTAATTTGAATTAGAATTTGAAATTCAAGAAATTAAAGAATTTAAAACAGAAAAGCGCAAGGCTAATTGGACTTCATAAATTAATTAAAAAAAAAACAATTTATTTTTAATAATTCTTGAATATGCACTATGTGCATGTAATAAATCTATTGAATATGTTTCAATAGATTTATTATACATATAATACTTTGTAACAATAACACTATATATTATGATATTAATGATATTTATTAATACTTACTGTATGCTTTTATCGAATTTATAGAGAATGTTTATTTCAGTTGATTTTAACGGTTTGCATGGTTTCTCCATCAATATGTTAATTAGCATGATAATGTTTTCGCGATTCATGAGCAAAATAAATAATTTACAACAAGAAAGAAACATGATTATTAGTAAAAAGAAATTATCGATTAAATCATCGGCATTGTCGAAGGTTAAAATTATGTTCATCAATTGCGACAACAAAAAGGTATGTAGTAATAAAGCTATTATACTTGTATGTATGTAGTATGTTATGCGTTTATGCATTGATAACCAAGACTCCGGTCGCCAACATCCACACATCGTTAAAAGTTTAAAATTTAAATCAAGGATGCGCATTTTTTAAGAATTTATTTTTTTATATCATCTGCGACGCATACAACATATAATTATTTACTATAAACTTTGCATCAAATACAGTATTACTAATATTATACATACCTTAAACGTAATTTAGAATTTTGTGAAGTAAAAACTGCTTCTATTTTTATTGTAGGGGTTTAATAAATATTTTTATTATTTATAAATAGTATTTGTATTTTAAAATAGTATTTTACATTTATAACCAAAGAAACTCTATAATGATCTATCAATTACAAGTATTATATTAATTTCCAGTTAAAAATAAATCAAATTATTATTATAAAAAAGGAAGTATTTTAACAATTACAATTGATAAGAATAAAAAACATACACTAAAATTTTAAGAATGATTGACAAATGTCGACAGTCTATAGCTTTGATATCAGATCGAACTTCTTATATGTAGATATCCACATGTATATCCATATTTCCACCCTTCACAGTTGGTAATTTCATTATTCATTTTATAACGTTCCCCTCGCAATATATCCCTCGTGAAATAATTTTTTAATGACGCGATATGCAACCCATATCTATATACACGGTAGCCAAATTCACATACATAATGTAACATAATGTAATTATATCTTTAAATGCAACAATGTTTTTCAAAGGCGAGGTAGGCGAGGAAATACGAAACAGAATGTCAAATATTGAACTTCTCCAAGTCGAAGGACTCATGTCCAGTGACGTATGATATTAAAGAAAGTCTGAGGATTGCGGGAAGGAAGTTAGTCCCGCTAGGAAAAACTCCACATGAGGTAAGTGGTGAGTCGGCGCGGAAGGGAGACCAGACAGTAAACGAAAAGTGGGAGGGTAAAGTCGGAAAGATAGCCAGAGGCGGAACAGGGAAAAGGTGAACGGGAGGAATGGAAAACTTGATTCCTCGATTGTCGTTTAGCGAAGATCCTGTCGATAATTTCGACAATCTTAGCCCGGATCATCCGATTCCGCCGATTTTTCGTCGATGTTGATTTTTATCTAAACGGATAAACACAGTTTTTTCAAAACGTCCCAGGTAACAAGCTGACGTTATTTGTCGTCATTTTGACGTTGAAATGTCAAAAACGTTATTTTAACGTCAAAATGACGACAAATAACGTTAGCTTGCTACTTGGGATGCTGTACTGGAATTTCGTGACAATTTAAATGAAAATTCGAGGGAATCTAACTTTTTGTTGTTATAACAAACATATTTGTTTCATTTTAATAATTTTAATTTATTATTTCAACAATTCCGAGTTCAAAACAACCAACGTTCGCATCTCATAGATCTATGGCGCTTTTAACATTTTAAATAATTCCAAAAATTGCTATATAAAAATTATACATTATCATAATTAGGAAAAATTTTTATGTGTCGTAAACTAGCACGCAAAATTATAATTACAAAAATATGTAGAACATAAATAACACTTTTTGATTATTTTCCTTTTATTATATTTATAACATTAAATATATGTTATTTAAAAGTTATTTATGTTAATTACTAAGAATAATTGCAAATATATTATATTTCTTTATAGATTTGATATTACAATATAAATAGGATTTTAATTACATCGACCTCTCACAGCATTACACCCGTTTATTTTGCAATAAGTTGTAAGTAGAGTAAGACATCTTAAGTATCTAAAATTAATATATAGACAATCTTAATTTTTATTTTATTAATTCTAAAAATGTTGGATAATTAATAAATTTATAGTTAATTTNGTTTATAATAATAATATTGTATACAACAGATTTTAACGTTAAATACATATAGTGCTGAAATTCTTTACATTATTATGAATAATAATTTTCAATTTCCAACATTATAAATATAGCGTATACATAATTTTAATTTATTAAAATAAAATTGATAATATTTATTAAATTTAATAAAACGTTTGAAAAATATAATAAATCAATATATTACAAATCATTTTCTAAATATGAAACATATTTAAATTATCTAAAATTGAAATTTGGCAAAATTAGATTTATAATAATGTTTGTACTAACACCCATGAAAGAATTAAGATTCATTGGAATAACATATGCACAGGTAATTTGAATAGGCACAAGTGACCGCCTCATAATTATCATTAAAGACTTCTTTTTACTATTGTCCAATGTAAGCCATTCCATTTCGAAAATATTGTCAATCATTTGGTAACTCTATTGAAATATATAAAATGTGTTCATAAATAGCACTTGTAAAAACAATAAATATATTTATGTTACTAATGCCTCGTAGATATTGAAATGTTTTAGTAATATTTATTATTAGTATTTTGCAACTAAATATAAACTAAATTGGTTTGTTGTTTAATTAAAAGTATCTATACCCACTAAATATTTATACCATACCTTCATTTTTAATTCGTTACCATACCAACAATAGAAGAAGATTTGCGTTAACATACAAAACATATATAATATCATTTCAATATATTTGATTTTCGTTGTTGAGTTATTAATTTGATAAAGGCAGAAGCATACCACCAATGTACTCATTATAAATTGGATAGTAATGGTCAGTTTAAACTTTGTATTTACAATAAAAGCAAGTCTAAAAATTTATTATTTTGTTCATGTAATAATATATTTTAAGAGAGTGAACTTGATAGAAATAATATCATATTAAAATGTATATAATAATAAGTAAAAAAACTTTTGTACAACAATTTGTTATATTGGCAAAATTATAAAGGTTAACCTGAAGATACGATAATGTTGACGTACACAATCGCGAAGAACGCCGGCATAAGATATAATTTTTCTCAAACGATAAGTTAAGATTTCAATTTGACAGCAAATGTGAACTAATAATCCACAGATGAGAGTATCGCAACCAATACTTAAGAATCCGGCGACGGCGAAGCTTATTAGTTGATGAGTGTACATTAGATAGAATAGTAACGTTGATGAGTAATCAAATGGCAACCATGCTCTAAACGTTAATTTTTTATTTCTAATAGTTATAGATAGAGAAGAGCATACGATACATGATAATGTTACCAATGCCAAATATACGAAGCGCCGAGTATTAATTCTAAAATAATTATAAAATGTTTCTCAAGTGTATAATAATCTTTCAGATTTTATACATTTATTAAATTTTTTATTTATATTAACTCTTTATATGCCTAGAAGGCTCTTACGCATTTTACATTTTTCTATCTTGGATAATCAGTAATCAAAATTTTTAGACTGCATTTGATATTTCGTGGGAAAAAAAATTAATTCTTCCAAAAATCTAATTGGATGTGGAGTGGAATATTTAAGACAAGAATTGAAGAAGACGTAAAAGTGACTCATCAATGTTCTCACAAATATCAACTATACCTAATATATAATTTCATGTATTTTTTAAGCAGAATTTTTTGTTATTACTTAATTACTATTTATATCGAATTACTCTATTAAAAAAAACTAAAGTCAATAATTAATTAAATATTTGTCAGTAGAAAAGTAAATACTACTTACTTCTCTTATCTTCAATTTAAACATTTATAATATTTATTAGATATTCCACCCCATCACTGATTAGAATTTCTGAAAGAATATCTAATTCTTTTTATCTCTAAATTCCAGTGCGGTATTAAAATTTTATTAGGATATAAGAATTCAAAACGAAAAATCTATTAATATATAGTGTTAGAATGCGAAAGATCTAGGACTTCATGTTAACATATTATAAAGAGAATTTCGTTTAATAACTTTTGAATATGTTTTCTTTTACGTTTATAATAAATTAATAATATTAAACATTGAAAAAAAAATTATGTAAAAGAGATATAAAAATATATTAAAAAATCAAACAAAGTAAATTTTAATAATTAAAATATTAAGTACTTATTACAAAATGTCAAATATGTTGCTGATGTTTAATACTTACTGTATGCTTTTATCGAATTTATAAAGAATGTTTATTTCTGTCGATCTCGACGGTCTATATGGTTTCTCCATCAGTATATTAGTTAGAATAATAATGTTTCTGCGATTCATAAGCAAAATAAAAAATTTACAGCAAGCAATAAATACACCAATTAAAACAAAGAAATTATCGGAAAAGTCGTCGGCATTGTCCACTGTTAGGATTACGTCCATCAATTGTGATAGCATAAAAGTATATAGTAATATAATTATTACACTTGTATACACATAGTACGCTACACGTTTATTCAGCGATGACCAAGAATCCGGTCGCCAACATCCACATAATGTTAAAAGTTTAAAATTTAACTCAAGTATACGCATTTTAAAAGCGTATTTTAAAAGATTATCTTCTTTGACATCATCTGCAAAACACAATATATGCAATTGCAAGCTTTGCATTGTATGTACAATATTAATTTCACAGATTTTTAACGTAACTTGCATTTTGAGAAATTGAAGAATTGAAAAATGATTATATTTTTATTACAAGAGCTTAACAAATATTTTACTATTTTTGATTATTTGTAATTTGCGTTTTGTTATTTGTATATTATATTTATAACTAATAAAGCTCTGAATGGAGAGTATTAAATCTAACTATTATAATTAAATATTGTAAAATTTGTCATAAAAAGATATTATAAAAAAGATTACTTTAAATAATTATAACGAATAAGTACAGCAAACTTCAAAATCTTTAGAACAACTGACAAATGTCAACAGTCTATAGCTTTGCTGTCAGATCGAATTTCTTATAGATATCCACATGTGTCCATATTTCCACCCTTCGCAGCTGGTAGGTTTATTATTTATTTTACAACGTTCCCCTCGCAATGTATCCCTCATGAAATAATTTTTTAATGACTTGATCCGCAACCTATATCTATGTACACAGTAGCCAAATTCACGTACATTACTGCAACCTAATGTAATTATATCTTTAAATGCAACAATGTTTTTCGAAGAAGGGGTAGAAAAAATACGAAATAGAATCAAAGTTTTCGAATATTAAAATTATAACTTTATTTAATACTAGTGTAAGATTCCTCTAAGTGATTTAAGTTCTAGGAATTTAAGTTTCCTATAAAATTTTAATCTTTCTCTATAGCTATTGACTGTTATTTAGAATATGTTACTGTTATTTAGAATATGTTAGAATACTTACAGTATTCCCCAATCTTTATTCCTTTTTATCTCTTTTTTCATTTTTTCTTTCATTAATTCACAAAATCATAATATTGAAATAATGCTACTTATCTTAAAATATTATTATTGTTACATTTAAAAAAAGGTTGTTAGTAGATAATAACATAATAAAATTAATATAAAATGTCTGTATATTAAAAAATATTTTGATATGTATTTATTTTAACGGAAATTTTTTAAATTTATTTAATAAATGTGTTTGTTAATTATTATTTTACTTTAAATTTAAATTGAAATTTAATTTTAATTAATAATTATGACATTTTAAATGTCATAATTCTATTTCTAATGATAATATTTTAATTTTTCTTCATATTTAAGATTTTGATATCCATTCTAACATGTGTTACAATTGAATTTGAGTCATAATCACAAATATATTTATATCATTGATATTGTAAGTTTTGTAAAAATTTAATATTAATTATATTTTATTGGATTCAATGTTTATCAATATTTTTTAAATAACATTCTTGGATATAAACATCTGAAATAATTGCAAAAACAAAAAAATGCTATTTTAGATATAAACACTTAAAAAACAGAAAAATGACTATTTTATAGCTTTCATAAATTGTAACATAGGTAATTCAATTACGTTTAAATATCTTAAATTTTTGTGATTATTTTGCAAATTATTGAATTATCACAATACATGCTTTTTTCTCCATTCAAGTATTTAAATTTCTGATTTCGATGTTAGAAATATAAGATATCAAAAATATTTTTGATTTAAGCAGTATGTCATAGAAGACAGACAATAAAGTATAAAATATAAATATAGATATAAATATAGATGCAAAATACATATTAATAAACAACATATGAAGAAACAGAAAACTATGTAGATGAATAAACAATATTTTTCGATAATTTTTTCTTTATTATTTTTATAACGTGAAACGTTAAATACAATATATTGCGTGAAAATAACTAATACTAATTATTAATACTAATTGCGAATATACTTTTCTTTCTTTCTCTTATTTCTTTTCAAATTTGATATTATGATGGAAGTAACACTACTCAATTGTCCACTTCATTATTCCATCGATATATTTCATAGAATCATACCTGCATACTTTGTAATAAGTTATAAGTAGAATAAGACATTTTAAGTATCTAAAATAGAAATGTATAAACAATCTTAATTTTCTTCTTCATCTTCACTAAATATGTTTAATAATTAATTTAATATGTTTAGTAATTAGTAATTTTGTTGAGTTTGTCAATATAAAAACATTAAATTTACAAAGTCAATATAATATTAAGTTAATATAACATTAAATATACATATAGAAAATTATTACATTATTCAGAAGGATAATTGCAAATTTTTAATATTTTAAATTTTTTCTAATAATCACCATGAACAAATTAAACTTATTAAATGATTAATATTAAACTATCAAAATTTAAATGTAAAATATTTCAATATATCTAAAAAAAAATTTTACAAAATNAAATTTAATACCTACATTCATGAAAGAATTAAGATTCAGGGGAATAATGTAAGCACCGGTAATCTGAATAGGCACAATCGTCCGCTTCATTATTATCATTAAAGACTTCCTTTTATTTTTGTCCAATGTCAGCCATTCCATTTCGAAAATATTATCTACCATTTGATGGCTCTACTGAAATATATAAAATGTACCCATAGATAGCATTTGTATAAAAAACGAAATATATTTATTGAATATTTACTAATATTTTAGCATATTGCAATTAAATATACTTAAACTAAATAGATTTAACATTTATTTAAAGCATATCCACCATATCTATATAAATTCTGTTCCATACCTTTATCTTTAATTCGTTTCCATACCAGCAATAAAAGAAGATTTGTATTAACATACAGGATACATATAATGTCATTTCGACAAGTTTGGCTGTTGTTGTTGTTTTACTTATTTGATAAAGGCTGAAGCATACTATCAATGTACTCAGNATAAATTGGATAGCAATAATGAATCTAAACTTCGCATTTACAATAAATGCAAGTCTAAAATTTAACAATTTTCTTATAATAACATTTTTTAATAAAATTAATTTCATAAAAATAAAAAAAATATAAAAAATAAAAAAAAATAATACAATATTATCTTAAAATATACAAACATTAATAATTCAGAAATTATTGTATTACAATATTCAAAATTGGCAAAATTGTAAAGATTAACCTGAGGATATGATAATGTTGACGTACACAATCCCGAAGTATACCTGAATAAGATATAACTTTTCTTAAGCGATAAATTAAGATCTCAATTTGACAACAAATGTGGACTAATAAACCACAGATGAGAGTATCACATCCAATATTCAAGAATCCGGTGATGGTGAGACCTATCAGTTGATGAGTGTACATTAGATAGAATAGTAACGTTGGTGAATAATCAAATGGCAACCATGCTCTGTATGTTAACTTTCTATTTCTGAANCTTGTAGATAAAGAAGAGAATACGATACATACTANTGTTACCGTNANTATGTACATATAGCGCCGAGTGTTTGTTCTAAAATAATTATAAAAAACATTTTCTAAATATATAATAATCTTCCAACATTTTACTTTGTTTATTTTTATTAGCTTATTAAATCCTAGAGGGCCCTTACGCATTTAACTTTCTTGTAATTAGATTAATCAAAATTTTTATATTGCATTTCATACATGGAAATAAAAGAAGTTATTCCTTCGAAAAATCTAGTTGTGAATTGAGTGGAATATCTAAAAGAAAGAATTGAAATTAGACGTAAAAAAAAATAGATAATTTATTTTCCGATAAATACTCAATTAATATATGCTTTCGTCTACCTTCTCTCCCTTAAATAGATTTTTTGTTATTACTGAAATTCTATTTATATCAAATTATTCTATTCCAAAAAATAATTTTATTAGTTAAATTTATTAGTTGAATATTGGTCAGGAAAAAAATAAGTGTCACTTAGTTTTCTTATCTTTAATTTCAATCTTACCTTATGTCTATATCTTTTTTATTTCAGATATTACACTTCACCGCTACCTAGATTTTCTGAAAGGGCAACTTTATCTTTAACTATTGTCTAAGGCCAATGATTTAATAATTTCGATCAAGACTTGAGATACAAAGATTTAAAAGAGATTAGCGCGGATCCTCCAAGATTTCAACAAGTAATTTAAAAATAATTTATTTTTAATGACTTTTGAATATTCTATTTTATCTTTACAATAGATTTATTACATTAAACATTAAAAAAAAAAATTTTTACATAATTTTTAAATAAATATTATAATAAGATACGAAAAGATATAAAAAGTAAGACAAAATAAATTTCAATAATTTTTAAATATTAAGTAATAACATAATATATTATGATATTATTAATACTTACTGTATGTGTCTATCGAATTTATAAAAAATGTTTATTTCAGTCAGACTCGATGGTCTACACGGTTTCTCCGTCAATATGTTAATTAGAATACTAATGTTTTTGCGATTCATAAGCAAAATAAAAGATTTACAACANGTAATAAATACGCCAACTAATACAAAGAAATTATCGGAAAAATCGTCAGCATTATCCACTGTTAAGATTAAATCCATCAATTGCGATAGCATAAAGGTGTTTAGTAATAAAGCTATTATACTTNTATATACATAGCACGCTACACGTTTATGTAGCGATGACCAAGAATCCGGTCGCCAACATCCACATATCGTTAAAAGTTTAAAATTTAACTCAAGTAAGTCCATTTTTAAAAGATTATCTTCTTTGATATTATTTATATACGAAACGTACTACACATATAATTGGTTACACAAACTTTGCCTAAAGTACATTATTACTAATTAAACATACCTTTAACCATACCTTAATTTGCAAATTTGTAAATTAAAAATTGCTTCTATATTTGATTTAACAGTTTAATAGATATTTTTTTAGTTACAAACAATATTTGTATATTACATTCATAACCAAAGAAGCTTTCTGATATCACCAATTATGAGTAAACATTAATNATGATANTTGCCATAAAAAATGAATCAAATTATTATAAAAAAGAGATTTTAAGCGATTGTAATCGAAAAATATAACAAATACTAAAAATACCTTCAGAATCACAGGCAAATGTCGACAGTCTATAGCTTCGCGATCGNATTAAATTTCTTATATGTAGATATCCACCTGTATATCCATATTTCCACCCTTCGCAGTTGGTAATTTCATTATTCATTTTATAGCGTTCCCCTTGCAATGTATCTCTCGTGAAATAATTTTTTAATGACGCGATATGCAACCCATATCTATATACACGGTAGTCAAATTCACATACATAATGTAACATAACATAATTATATCTTTAAATGCAACATTCTTTTTCGAAGGCGAGGTAGGCGAGGAAATACGAAACAGAATTGTCAAATATTGAACAGAAAATTTTATCTTTATTTAATATTGGTGTAAGGTATACTTATATGATATTTAAGCTTTAGATATTTAAATTTTCTATAAAATTTTAATCCTCTTATAGCTTATTGACATTACTGTTACTTCTATTGTTATAAGTTGAGTCAATGTTGAATCAATCAGTGGCATTATTCATCCTATTTTTACGGGTAAGAAAAATTGTTAATGGATAATAATGGCATTAATATAAAAAATTCCTGCAGAGTAAAAAATATTTGTGTGCATATTTGTGTTAATAATGTAAAATCCAAATACAAAATAGATGTTAATAAACATAAAATAGTAAGAGTAATATGCATTGGAATAAATAACACATTCAGACAGTCTTTCTTTATTATTTTTATATATTGTGTGAAAGTATTTAATGCTAATTACAAATATATATTCTTTTTTCTTTTCTTTTCTTTCTTGCCTTGTCTCAAATTTAATTTCTTGATAACAATTCAATATCATTCTTTTACATCTTTTACATCTGTATTTTTTGAAGTAAGTTGTAAGTAGAATAGGATGTTTTAAGTATCTAAAATTAATATACAATAAACGTCATCTAAATATATGTATGTAATAATCAATAATTTTGTAACTATTATCATAAATAATAATATTACATACATTTTTCAATATTAAATACATATATGCTGAATTTATTTATATTATTCCAAATTATTCAAAAATTTTCAAATTAATGTAATAAACAGCGTATATAATTTTAATTTGTTATATAATTAAAATTACATTGAATAACATTTGTATAAACATTTAGTAATATATTTAATCAACATATTATAAATCTTTCTTTAAATGTAAAACACGTTTAAGTACGTGGTGTGGATAAAAAATTTGTGCACTGAATTTTTTTTCTACCAACGTGATAACACTGTAAGTTTCTATGGTGATTTGACGTGTAGGGGACAGCCATACGAGACATTAGGTATTACAAGTTGAGTACGCACGTATTTTCCTGTGCCAGTATTTGTGAATGCAGTTTTTTTGCACGGTCAAAATGGAGCGAGATGAATTAATCGAGCAAAGAATCAACATAAAATTTCTCGTGAAACTCGGCGAGAGCGGGCGGGAAATTCTTGAAATGTTGGAAAGAGTGTATAGAGAGTCTGCTATGAAGCGTAGAACTGTGTGTAAATGGGTAGACCAGTTTAGAGACGGGCGGGAGAGCGTCGATGATGACGTACGAGAAGGTCGCCCTTCAACGTCACGTGTTGATGAAAACATTCAACGTGTTGATGATTTGGTGATGTCAGACCGTCGCATCACTACTAGAAGGATTGCTGCTGAGCTGAGAATTAATAAAGGTAGTGTGCAAACAATTTTAAAAGAAGATTTAAACATGCGAAAAATGAAGACCAAAAACAACGACGTACTTGTTGCCAAGACTGAATAGAGAATCAAGAGGATTTAACTTTTTTACATACGGTGAGGATGAATCATGGTTTTACGAATATGATCCGGAAACAAAAAGGCAGAGTGAAGATTAGAAGCACATGTTTGCCCAAGCTAAAAAAAGCGCGCAAGAGTTTAAAAAACAAGATCATGCTTATTATTTTTTTTATATTCGAGGAGTGGTCCATTATAAATTTGTCCCACAAGGTCAAATGTTAATGCCGCATTTTAAGTAGAAGTTTCAAAACGTCAACGTGTGCGACGTGTACGACCTGAATTGTGAGCAAAAGGAAATTAGATTCTACATCACGGCAATGCTCCCTCACACTCGGCGCTTATTGCGCGCGAGTTTGTCGCCAAGAAGAGTATAATCATTACAGATCACCCCTTCTCTATTTGTCCAATATATATTTTATATTTTAAGCGATCACAACTGAATATAGTAAACGCTAAAATCTTTAGAATAACTGACAAGTGTCGACTATAGCTTTGCTGTCGTCGTCGTTGATTGAACTTCTTAGACGTAAATATTCACATGTCCATATTTCCACCCTCCATAAATTGGTAACTTTATTATTCATTTTATAACATATCCGTCGCAGCAATGCATTCCTCATGAAATAATATTTTTATGAATCATTATGCAACACAGCGAAATTCACATACATTACAATGACATAGTGAATATATACATATATCCTTTAAATGTAATAATGTTTATCAGAAGCAAAATAGAGGAAATATGAGGGAGAATTATCATATGTTGAACAGAAAATTCTATTTTTATGTAATATTGGTGGAAAGTATACTTTTAAGCTTTAGATATTTAAATTTTCTATAAAATTTTAATGTTTCTATAGCTATTGTCGTTATACAGTGTTACTTCTAGAATCACTCTTCATTTATTTACACAATCATATCGTTGATAAAAGATTATTAATGGACTCTAATATAATAGCAGTAATATGAAATATTTAATAAATTAAAATCTTATTATAAATTTTATATTAATTGTAAGTTTTTAAATTAATCCAATAAAGATATTTAAATTATTATTTCAAGAATAATTTAATTAAAAATTGTTAAATAATAATTAAATTGTGTAATGAAGTTGTAAATAGATAAAAAATAAGATGCAATATAATGTTAAAAACTATTAACAAAAATTTATATAGTTTTAAAAAAGAATAATTATAACACCCTCTTTCTCTTTCCATGACCATGAATACAAGTAATTTCTTTTTATTTTTCTAACTAACAAAAATTACATTATACAAGAATTAATACTAATTACAATATAATGTTTTATTATTTTTGTTTGCGTTATTGCTTACAATTATTTAAATGCAAATAATAATATTATAAATTATTGTAATTACTATTTATATCATTTCATTTTGTATTATACACGTTGTAAGATATTATAAGCTGAATACGATGTTTTAAGCAACTGCAAAAAATAAATATTGTAAAATTCAGTTAGAAATTATTTTAAAAAGATAATACATTATAATAATATACCAAAAATTTTTCTAAACAGATTTGCTCTTTACTTTATTTGGCTACATTTATACGTATTATTTAAAAGATCCTCTCAGATTTATTTAATCCTGTTATGATAATAGGAGAAATTATTTTATACTAACACCCACAAAAGAATCAAGGTTCATAGAAATAATATAGGCGCTAGTGAATTCAATAGGCATTGTACTACGTCGCATAATCAATAATAAAGCTTTTTGTACATTCTGGTCCAATATACACCATTCCATTTCGAAAATTTTACTGACAAGTTGTCGGCTCTATTATATTTTTTGTAAAAATAATATTAAAATATATCAGTCAATAATGTAAACAATTNATTTATTTATTTAAATTATAATTTATTCATAATTTATAATTGTCATATGTTGAACAGATTTATTATTTATTATTTCAAAAATCGCGTACCTTCATTTTTACCTCATTTCCATACCAGCAATAAAAAAAGATTTGTGTCAGCATGCTGCACATATATAACGCCAGCTGTGCATACTTTGCATTTGTTGTGGTCGACCTAGTTAATTGATATAAATTGAAGCACACCACCAATGTACTCACCATAAATTGAATAGCAATAGTAAATCTGAATTTTTCATTGACCGTCATAGCAAAGCTACAATTAAACATAATTAATTTTTTCAATATCTACGAATTTAAATGGCAGCTACATTAATATCTTCATTAATAATACTAATATTTTTGTGTCATTAATTATATCATATACAAGTACAAACTCGAAAATACGATTGTGTTGCAGAATGCATTCATGAAGAATATCAGGCTCATGTACTAGTCTTCTCAAACGAGATTCCAGTATTTTAATCTGGCAGCAAATGTGCATCAATAATCCACAAATCAGACCATCGCAAGCAACGTGAAGGATGGATCCGACTACTAAACTTATCAATTGGTGAGCATACGTGATGTGAAATAAGACTGGCGATGAATAATCATACGGTAACCAGGCTCTGAATGTCAATGTCCGTCTCCTGAAGTCCGTGAGTAACGACGTTAACGTAATGCACACGCAAGTTGTCTCAACCAGAATTGCATATTGTATTGTGTTTGCTCTGTAAAATAACTGTAGACATTGTCGCGTTTCATTTGTAATTCAATGTTTAACTTAATATCAATTTGCTATTTTTTCGTAATATGTAAATTTAACCATATTATAATTATATATTACAATTTAAATTATAATATTACAATATTGTACTTTAATTTAATATTTAGAGATATTCTAAATATTAAGAAATAATTTATTAAGAAAGAATATTTAGAAAAATATAAAACAGCATCAACCAAAATATTTAAATTTCGAGTTTCCATCTTAAATATTACATATTTAGTATATAAATAAGCAATTAATTCTAATGTAATAATAATTATTATACCATATTTGACATTTTTTAGATACTTACTGCGCGCCCTTATCAAATCTATCATGAATTTCCATTTCTGTCGGTTTCAACGGTCTACATGGTCTCTCCGTTAAAATATTAGTTAACATTGCAATATTTTTACGATTTATCAACATACTAAGCATTTTGCAGCAAGAGACGATCATTGCAAGTAACATGTAGAAATTATCGGTAAAGTCGTCCGCATTGTCCACGGTAAGAATAATATCCAGTAATTGTGATAAAGTAAACGTGTTTATTAACACAAATACGAAAAATGTGTGCATGTGGTAAATAACACGTTTACATGATGACGTCCAAGAATCCGGCCGCCAGCAACCGCAAATGGTTAGAAATTTAAAAGTGTAATGTAATACTTGCATTATAATATTATATTTTTTAGAATTTTATTCACCATGAAAATATTTAACGATAATAAAAATTTATATACACTTTTTAGATATCTTTTCTCATTTTTCTTTAATTACATAAAATTCCAAATACGTAAAACTGGCTAAAGAATTGAGCAATTAATTTTCTTTGAGTTCAAGTAAATGCAAAAGTTGTATCAAATAGAATTCTACGTGAAGTGTTATGATAAAATTGTTTGCACGAGTAACAATCTAATGTGTGGCAAACTCTTTAGGAGGACAATTACAGAATGTCTATAGATTTGCGAATTTCTAGCAAGAATACTTCTCTGACTTGTCCCTTCGATAGTTTTTAATATTTAATTTGTAACCACGTCCCCCTCACGTGCAACGGATGTTAAACACAGACTTTGTATGATAGTAGTATACTAAGTATTAATATTTTTTAAATAAATGATACGTTAGAAAGCACGGCTAAAAGAAAGGAAATGACAATCGAATGTTGCACGAGCGATCTGTATATCTGTATACACCACATGAAATATTAACATTGATAACTCCCATGCTCTAAGAAATACTCAATATTCTGAGAAATATTACCTTTATCTGAAAATAATAAAAATAAGAATATCATTTATTCTACCGAATTCACCGGTTTTCTCTTTTTCTTTTTCTCCCTTTTTACTTGATGAGTATTTGTTTTTCCGTTTTCTTATCACATATTACAATTTTTAATTTAATACATGTGTATACAATCTTCAATAAAATGATTCTAATATGCTACTAGCATATAACGTAAGTAAGTAGAACTGCATGTTAAGATAAATTATTATAAAAATTATAATACAGTATTTTTATTATTTTTTGTCGTTTGACATCAACAATACAAGAGTTCATTATCAATAAGTAATTTAAGTAAAATTTTATACATATATTCTTCATGATATTTATAACTTATTGTTGAATTCACATTGCATATTGTGTCATCGATGTTTTTACTTTACTATGTTCCCAGTGTTATGAATCTTGCTTTCGCTGAAGTATATTATAAGCTGAATACGACATCTTGAGCAACTACAACAGAATTTATTGCTGAAGTTATTTAAAACAAATAGTAAGTAAATATAAAATTGATAAAAATACATTTAATTACTTTTTATCTTAAACTTAATTAAATAAAATAAAGTTCTTTTTTATTAAATGTATTAAATATCTAAATTACTATTAACATAAACACATAAAGTAATATTTCTCATTAAATAAATAATAATTAATTAACAAACTATAAATAATAATTAATTAATAAAATATATTATATAATATTTCTCATTAACAGAAGAAAATACATTCGATATTAAAGCTTTGTTTATGGCCTCTGTTTAATTATGTAATGACAAATTTTGACACTAACACCCACGAATGAATCCAAGTTCATAGAAATAACACAGGCACTAGTAAATTCGATTGGTACTGCAGCACGTCTCACGATCATTAGTAAACCTTTCTGAGCGTCATTATTAAACTTAAACCATTCCATTTTGAACACATTATTCACCAACTGCTGACTCTGTATTTAACAATTATGAGGACCTACTATTTATTTTATCTATGTTACATACTAAATTTAAATAAGAAGTTATATCCATTTTTTTAAATCTACGTACTCTCAATTTAACTTCGTTCCCATACCAGCAATACAAAAAGATTTGTGACAGCATGGAGCACGTATACATTATTAATTGCATATACTTTGTTCTTACTGCTGTTGATTTGGTAAATTGATACAAATTAAAGCATATCACCAATGTACTCACAACAAACTGGATAAATATAGTTACCCTGAATTTCTCATTTACTATACGAGCAAATCTAAAATGAGTAAAAATAATGTTTAAAGCGATTTTTAAATTGAAAAAGTATATAGTATTAACAAAACGTATGATAAAAACAGATTAAAAAATCGTACAAAAATTATGAAACTTTTAGTTGTACGTAAAGTATATACATGAATTAAAAATATATGAATATGTACAATTTGTCAAGAAAATATACATATCTAGTAAAAGAAATTGCATATCTTCAAAAATTTATATATATTTTAGACGATTGTCTAAAAAGTTCCCAAAATTAATTGATTTACTTACAACTTATTCAGCCTTATTTCTTTTAAAATCTATGTTTTTTTTTGGTTGATATATCACTTTTAATACTGTTTCCACCTCTGTAGAAGCAGTTCACATATATTTTTTCGAGATTTCACCGTCTTTCGAGATAAATCCGTCTGCAAATTTTCTTTGATGTCTTCAAGTCGAGACTTGTCGAATTCTTAGTTTTTCAATGTAGATTTCATCTTGTGCTTCCTCAGCTTCTCTATTCTCACGATCTGGCTCTCGTGAATTTTTCTTCAAAACAAAATTTATAGACAAATTTACGTGCGAATCCGCAAAATGTATCAGAACTACTTCCAAAAGGCGTTGGGAATATATCAAAAAAGGAATGTATTTCGAAGGAAATACGGCTAGGGAATAAGTTGTAAGTAAACTCTCAAAAACTATAAAGAATTATTTTCCCCAAAAGTAATAAAGAGACAATGCTCAAGAACTTTTTGAATAACTCTCATACTTATTTCCAACATAAATTATAGAAACAAACTTGAATATATGGTTGTGCTGAACAACACATTCGCGAAGAATGTTAGGATTATATATGCTTTTTCTCAAACGGTGTTCCAGTATTTCTATCTGACTGCAAATGTGCACCAAGAATCCGCATATGAGACTATCGCAAGCCACGTGGTGTACAGATCCAATCGTAAAACTTATCAATTGATGAGCGTATACGAGTGGAAAAAGCAGCGGCGAAGAATAGTCGAATGGCAACCACGCTCGGAACGTCAAGTTTCTTTTCCCAAATTCCGTCAATAATGATGTCACGGTAACAGACAGACACGTTGTCTCGACTAAGATGGTATAATAAAGCGTATTCAATCTGTAAAACGACTATAGACGTTTTCGCGTTTCATTTTTCATTTAATATTTTCTTCAATTGTTAAAGCATTACATCTGATTTATTTATTCATACAAATATAGTAAGAAACAAATTTTATATATGCATAACGTGCAATGAATCATTTTAATTATATACTATTGTATGTTTCAATTATATACAGAGAGAACATTGATAACTGATACTTACTGTATGAGTTTTTCGAATTTCTGTTGAATCTTCACCTCGTCAGGTTCAATCGGTCGGAACGGTTTACTCATAAGAATCTCGATTAATATCTCAATATTGCTGCGATTCATCAATAGAGCGGTCATTTTACAGCAAGAAACAACCATAGCGAGTAGCACGTAGAAATTATCGGTGAAATCGTCGGAATTGTCCACGATCATAATAAGATCCACCAATTGTGATAGCATAAACGTGTGTATTAGTAACATTACGAAAATAGTATACAGGTGATAAACTAATCGTTTATATGGGGTTCCCCAGGAATCCAGTAATCCGCAACCACAAACCGTCAATATTTTAAACGTAAACGCTAGTATAAACATCTTCTTCGATGTTACTTATTAATTTTCTCTTCACGAAACAAATTATAATAAACAAACTATTTACTCTATATTTTTATGCACATATCCTTTCAGTGTCAGTTCAGTTCTTTCTTGAATCTTGAAAAATATAGATACACCACAATTTTTTATTTTAATTATTCAAAATTTCAAGCCTACTCCAGCATAACTGTTCATTAAGTAAATCGCTCACAAATCTGTATATACAGCAATATACATAAATTGATAATTAAATTACATCTTGAACGACAATATTCTTCAATTATATCATATTAAAGAATATTACGAGAAAATTTATCTCATAATATAATTTGATACGCAATAAAACCTTATGGCAAACTGACGATCATCAAATATCTGTCTATAGCTTCCTGATTTTCCGGCAATAACATAGCTTATATTATATTCCAACTGTATTCCCTTTGGCAACTTTTATTATTCAGATTGCAATAGTATTCTTCACATAAGACTATTTTCATATAGACTAAGATACAGACTTGATATTACGATATTATGACATAATAATACTTCATGAGAATTATTTTATGATATTACATATTCGAAAACAGAACCTTGAAGGATAAAAAATAATTCTTGAATGTCGAGTCGTGCTTTGCATACTTACCCTTTATAAAATATTTATAGCTCGATAACTCATACACCTCAACTGAAAGATATTTAATTCATAAGCATAAATTTGCTACATCATGACATAAATAACAAATTTTTCTTCCTTGTATTGTATTGATTTCTACTGCTTTCTGATTTTCGATAGTCTAATCTCTGTCTCTATACATAATCTTCGCTCTATAGCGTGTCTATATGCGTATAATATGTAATAAAGTATCCATACACATTTATTTTAGAACGCTTTAGAACGTAAGTAAAAACACACATATAATCAAAATGTAGTGAAGGTTCTAAAATTCAACGTAGCTTAATTTTCAAATTCTTCTAAATATCTTTCTCTTCAAATATCATAATAATGTTACAAAAGACATCATAGAATAAAATCATTTACTATAACTGTTTAATATATATTTTTGAATGCATACATACTAACAATACAAACTCATATTATTACAATCACCTTAATACGAACTGACGTTAAGAGATGATGGAATATAGTATAGTTCTTCTTCTGCTTTATCTCTGCCATTCTTACATTTGCTTTAGTATGTTGTAAGCCGAATATGATGTCTTGAGTAACTACAATTAAAATTATTAATATTATTTAAAGTAAATGGAATATTCCAACTCTATTAGTTATATTAAAACTTTTGAAAAATAATTTTTTATTTTTTATTTTTAAATATATACCTCATTATTAATTATTTTTATTTATTAAATATATTAAATATTGAAATTTCTTTTGATATGAATAGATAACATTTAATTTCATTTTTAATTAGATGATGGTTTTATTAATACAAGAAATTAATTGAAACAGATTTGATATTAGAAGCTTTACTTAAAATTTTAACTATTAATTATATGAATGATAAATTTCGATACTAACATTTACGAACGAATCAAGATTCATCGAGATAACATAAGCACTAGTAAGCTCGATTGGTCTTGAACTTCGTTTCATAATCATTAATAAAGATTGTTTAGTATGTTTGTTCAATTCGAACCATTCCATGTCAAATATTCTATCAACCAATTGACGACTCTGTATTTAACAATTTTGGACCTATTATTTATATAATTATTGTACCATATACAATATTAAATGTTCAAATAACAGAAAATATGTTTCAAACATACATACCTTCAACTTAATTTCGTTACCATACCAACAATAAAAAAAGATTTGTGATAGCATGCAGCCCATATACATTATTAATTGCATGTATTGTGCCATTAACGCAGTTGATTTGGAAAATTGATAAAGATTAAAACAAACTACCAATGTACTCACAATAAACTGTATGACGATAGTTAGCTTAAATTTTTCATTCACCAAATTAGCAAATCTAAAATTCAAATCAAATCTTGAAACTTTTTTTAGTAATTAAATATAATATAAAAATTTCAAGAGCTATGAGTATTATTAAATGATATATTGTGTAAAAAGAATAAATAAAGTTATAAAGTTATAAAAATAAATTAATTAAAGTTTAAATACATAAAAAAACATATTCAATATTTCCAAAAGTGTAAAAAGACATTTTTTTTTTTTTAATAACAACTACGCTTTAATGTAATTAGAAATAGATGTAAAATATTTATAGATATGTAATATTAATTTCTAAAGTTAGTTATAAAACCAACTTGAATACACAATTGTGCTGCAGGACGGATTCACGAAGAATATCCTCATTATGTTCGAGTTTTCGCAAACGGCATTCGATAATTTCTATCTGGCAGCAAACGTGCACCAATAATCCACATATCAGACCATCGCAAGCAACATGGAGAATAGACCCGGCTGTCAGACTTATCAATTGGTGCATGTATACAATATGAAACAGTGACGACGAGGAATAGTCGAACGGCAACCATGCCCTAAATGTCAATGTCCGTCTCCTGAAGTCCGTGAGTAACGACGTTAACGTAATGCACACGCAAGTTGTCTCAACCCAAATCGCATAATAAAGCGTGTTTGTCCTGTAAGATGACAATAGAGATTTTTCTGTTTCTTTCTTATCCAAGTTTTACTTGGTATTTAGCTCTGCGATTTGCAATTTCTTTCAAATTATATATTTGTCATATTTATAAATAAAACCTAGTAAGTAGGTATATAATATGGCATTGTTTTTCAATTCTCAGTTTCAATAAGTAATTGATATTAATTAGTACAGAGATCATTAGTAAATATATGTAAGACCAAAAAATCATTTAAAAGTCATGAACATTATCATACTTAAAAATAATAAAAATATATATAATTATTAAAAACAATTATAATCAGAAGTATGATGCGCAAATTATTTAAATAAATATAAAAATTTTTAATTTTTTAAAATTAATTAAAAATTTAATTTACTATAAAAATTCAATTAAACTTTAACTTAATTTATGGCTCAATAGAAATTTACGAAACTGATTTTTAAAACTTAAAAGTGATAGGCACATTTTTGTATACAGTATAAATTTTTGTATATTAAGAATTATTGTATAACGATACTCACGATACATGTTTGTCGAATTTCTGCTGAATTTCGATTTCGTCGGACTGAACCGGTCTACATGGTTTCGTTACGAGAATATCGATTAGCATCGCAATGTTATTGCGATTCAACAACAGAGTTAACATCTTACAGCAGGAAACAATCATTGCAAGTAGCATGTAAAAATTATCAGTGAAATCGTTGGCATTGTCCACAATCAAAATTAGATCCATTAATTGCGATAGCATAAACGTATGTATAAGTATCATTATGAAAATAGTGTACACATGATAAACTAACCGTTTGCACGGTGTCCTCCAGGATTCTGGTATCCAGCATCCACAAATCATTAATATTTTAAACGTAAGAGCTAATATTCGCATTTTTAATTTTCGATTTATATTCGTCAAAGTCAATCAATATCTATTCTTCACATAAACCGTAAGCTCGTAAATCATTTTTTTTTTAATTATAATGTTCTCTATTTTTTTTAAACGTAAAATCTCAGATATATATCTTGCAATATATAATAATTACTTAGAAATGTGGTCAATAATGTAAACAACAATAAATTAATAGCTAAAGTACAACTCTCGTTCAACGATTTCCACTAATTCAGCTGTTATTACAATAAAAATGTTTTCTCAAAAAATATCGTAGTGCACAGTGAGCTCTTGAGGGAGATTGGCGATTATAGAACGTCTATAGCCTTGCGATCTTCCCAATAATAACATGTTTTGTTTCCCCTTTTATATGCGACAATTTTTATTATTCAGATTGCTATGTCCTTCAGATAATAATATCTTCATGCATCAATCACCCCCTGTGTAGCTCTTTTCTGGTTATTAAATATAGATACAATATTATATCTTGACATAGCAATATCTCCTGAGAAATGAAATATTAGGGAGCAAAGTTACAAAACAAAAAAAAAACTAAGATTTGAAAATTCTAAATAATGTAGCATTTCCTACATACATATATACAAATAAGCTGTAATAAGTTTTGCTGCTTTTATTGATTTTTGCAACGGTAGTTTCTCGAATCAAACATTCTATAACTTGCAATCTTAAGAAATCGCGTATACTAATTCTATGTACGTATATTAACATGAATGGAAAACATAAGTAAAAAAAAACCATAAGTAAAAAAATGTTTGTACAGTACTTATTAAAAAATAGAAATAATGTAATGCAACTTAAATTCTTTCTCTTTTCCAGTAATTAATAACTCAAAATATATTATATGTAAATTAATTACTAATATTGAAATGATTTATTTTAATTTCTAACGGATTATACGTATATTGATAAAACATGAAAAATATGTATAACATTTTTCTACTTGGCTTTATCATTTTGTGTTTGCTGAAGTATGTTGTAAGTCGAATACGATGTCTTAAGTAGCTGCAACATACAAAGTCATTCTGTTTCAATATTAATTTATAATTTATTTAATAATTTAAGATTTATACTTTAGACACGAATTAATAGCCATTTTTTAATTATTGTGATATGAAAATAACTTATTTATACTAACACCCACAAACGAATCCACATTCATAGGTATAACATAGGCACTACTAAATTCGATTGGCATTCTCGCACGTAATGCAATTATTAATAAGTTCTTTTTTGCATTTTGCCCTAATGTAAACCATTCTATTTTAAATAGATCATTAACTAACTGTAGACTCTATTTAAAACAAAACAAAATATATTATTAAGATTTTGATTATAATAAAATAGAAAGATTGAATTAATGATATTGATATTATATTTTTGTGCTCATCGGGAAGAATTTTGTGCTTTAATTATGTTCTTTTTAATTAAAATATACATAGTAGCCAGTATTTTATCTTGGAAATATAAAAAAATAGAAAGTTATTAAAGAAAAAATATTAGTACTGAAACATCCAAAAAGCGCATACCTTTAATTTAACTTCATTTCCGTACCAACAATACAAAAAAATTTGTGTCAACATGCATGACATGTACATTCCTAACTCAATAAATTTTCCGCTTGTCTTGGTTAGCTGATATAAAGTAAAGCACACCACTAATGTACTTACTATGAACTGAAAGGTAATAGTAAATCTGAATTTTTTGTTCAATAGAATGGCAAACCTGAAATCAATTAGAAATTTTAATATGTTTCATTATTAACAGAAATATTAAAAATATAGCGATAAAAAATTATTATAGATTATTATTTTTAAATTACTATAAAAAATTATTGTAGGTAATAAATATCTCTGATTTGCATACATATTATACAAACTTAAAAATGAAAAGGAAGTACAATAATATATAAAATGAAAATTGTTTAGACAAAGAAATATTTTTGCAATTTGCTTATGTATAAAAAAGAAAAACTGTACTGTACAATCAAAGAAATTATAAAAGAAGAAATATTTATTATAACATTTAGTATTGAAACGAACTTAAATAGAACATTGTGTTGAATAACACAATCGCGAAGTATTTTTGGATTATGTACGATACTTTTTAAACGACAACTTAATATTTCTAGTTGACAGCATATATGTAACAATAATCCGCAAATGAGACCATCACAAGCGACATGTAAGATAGATCCAACTGTCAAACTTATTAATTGATGAAAATACGTAATGTGGAAAAGTGTTGTCGAAGAGTAGTCAAATGGTAGCCACGCTCTGAATGTTAACTTCTCTTTCCTGTAATCCGTGAGCAATGATGCTACCGCCGTGGATACGCATGTTAACTCAACCAGAATCATATAATGCAACGTATTTGTCCTGTAAAATGGCTGCATGCGTTTCATTATGATACTCAACGCTTTCGTTAATGTTAATTATCTCCGATACTTTTCATCAACATGAAACAATTCTAATTAAATAAATCTGCTAATTTTCCAAATTAAAAAATTAATTGAAATTTTAATTTTTAATATATAATTTTGATAAAAAATATATATTCTGTCAATTATTCATTACAATTCTTTATTACAAGAAAAATATTACCATACATAAAAAAATGTGTTATAAAATTGCTGATTGAGAAATACTGTCTAATAAAAAGATTAATTAATTAAGAAGTTACTATAAATGCTAATAAAATTTAATATAAATACAGATTGTTTAATTCTTAAATATGTAAATAAGTACAAAATATAATTAAAAAATGATGGTCTCGCAATGTACTTACTCAATGAGCTTATCATATTTCTGTTGTATTTCCATTTCGGTTGGATCACATGCTCTGCACGGTTTGTTTATGAGAATGTTTATTAGCATAGCAATGTTACTACGATTTATTAAGAGACTAAACATTTTGAAGCAAGAAACAATCATGGCAAGCAGCATGTAAAAATTATCCATGAAATCTTCCGGATTGTCAACAGTCAAAATTATATCCAAGAATTGCGACAACGTAAACGTATTTATCAATAAAAGTATAAAAATAGTATACACATGATACATTAAGCGTCTATGTGGAGATGTCCAGGAATCCGGTATCCAACAACCGCAACTCGATAAAATTTTAAATGTAAATCCTAATATGCGCATTTTAAATTTTTGATTCCGTCTATCTTTTCACATTGAAATTTTTATTACGAGAAAAAATAATTTATCGGAGATGTTGCATTTTTTATTTCTAATTTCAAATAATTATAAAATTAAGATTAATAAGATAATTAATAATAGGCGTTATATAATAATTTATTATAAATTATTTTACCAAATAAATTACATGCTCAATGTTATTGGCCCAAGAACTAATTATCAATTAACAATTTCGTTAAAAACGACTATACTGGTAGAGCCGAGAGTAATAGACTTTTTATAGTGACGCACAATGAAATCTTGAGAGACTGACGATCACCAAATGTCTATAGACTCACAATTTTCCGATAATGATACGATGTTCAATTCCCCCTTCATATACAAGGATTTTTATTATTTAAACTGTGAATATACCCTTTGCGTAATAATATTTTTATGCAGAAACAGTACAATCATTAAATAGAGATATTGCAAACGATGTCACGACATAATAATATTTCATAAGAAAAATACTTTGTCAAGACGTAAGAATTGTAAGTCCAAGAATAAAAAACAGAAATCTTTGAAAATGAGTAATCATGAATAATATAATGTTCTTTGCCGCACATTAAGAAATATCAAAATAGCTATATCATATCCATTTATATTTCGGTTGAATATTTTCTGTTACGTTGAAATAAATCACAAGCTTATGTTCACGTTAATATAAAATAATATATAAAAATATGGATATGTATCGTAAATAAAGAAGAAAAAAACATACCGCAAGTAGCACCATTTAAATCACCATTTAAATCACTTTTTCTTTTTATGTACCTAGATAAGTGTAATATACAATTATGACAATATTAAATTATAGAATCAAGAAAATTTGATTTTAATTTTTGACTTTGCACGAATTATTTTTATAACATGAAACAAATAACAATTTAAAAAATAATTTTTTATTTAATCATTGATACTTGGATCTCGCATTTGCTGAAGAATGTTGTAAGTTGAATACGATGTCTTGAGCAACTACAATAAGCAAAATATTTAATTAAATTTAGAATTTATGTTTTAGAATTGTTATAAAAATCAATATTAATTTTATTACATGAAGACATAATTCACTATTAAATTAAATTTGTACTAACAGCCACGAACGAATCGAGGTTCATAGGAATAATGTAGGCACTCGTTAATTCGATAGGAATGCTACCACATTTTGTGATGGTTAAGAAGTCTTTCTTCACATCTGATTCCAATTTCAGCCATTCTATCTTGAATAGATTATTGATCAATTGCAGACTCTGTACGCAAAAATATAAAATGTTTATTTATTTATCTCGAATATAATTAAAATAATTAAAAAATAATTAAAAATAATTAAAAATAATTAAAAAGATTTGAACAAATTACTCTTTCAACATTTTATTATTTTATACAAAAATATAAGTATTAAAACAAAAATTAAAAGAAGTTTTGCACATCGAATAATGTAGTTATATGTTTATTGTTTAAATGTCTTATCTTAATAGAATTTAAAAAATAAATAATTTACATTATTAAAATATACAAAAGAAATAACTTAAAATATTTAATTTTCTTTAGATATGATAAAACAAAAGTATTATACAAGATGAATTTATTTAAATAATATACCTTCAATCTGACTTCATTCCCGTACCAACAATATAGAAATATTTGTGTCAGCATGCACGACATATACAATCCTAATTGAATGACTTTTGCATTCGTTTTGGTTATTTGGTATAAAGTAACGCATACTACCAATGTACTTACTATGAATTGTAAGGTAATAGTCAACCTAAATTTTTTATTTACCATAACGGCAAACCTGAAAGTAATCAAATATTCAATACATTATTTAATTTTTACAATTATAACTAATATCTCTTACAAAAATCGTAAAAAAAAGATATTTTACTTGTTAAAAAATTTACATTCAATACAAGTTTTACAAATTACATTGAATACAGTTCTATGATATTTTTGTAATTTCTTTTTCATGGATTGCAAATAAAATTACATACATATGTATAATTATAATACATAATGGCATAAAAAAATTTTTATTTTAATATTAATTATATAAAACGAACTTCATTATAAGGTTGTGTTGAATAACGCAATCACGAAGCATTTCTGGGTTGTCTATGATTTTCTTCAAACGAGAATTCAATATCTCTATTTGACAGCATACATGCAATAATAATCCACATATTACGCTGTCGCAAGCAACATGTAGAATAGCTCCAACAAGCAAGCCTATTAATTGGTGGAAATATATAAAGTGAAAAAGTACTGTCGTTGAGTAGTCGAATGGTAACCACGCTCGGAATGTTAACTTTTTCTCCCAGTAGACCGTGAAGAATGATTGTACTGCCGAGTACGAGGATGAAAATTCAACTAGAATCGCATAATGCAGCGTATTCATCCTGTAAGTAACTACAAGCAGTTTTACATCTCTCTTTATTATTTAATATTTTCGTCAATTTTATCTGCTGCAATCGATATATTTTCTAAAATAAAGCAATTCTCTTTGCGAAAAAATTACTGATGGGTACTTTAAAGTTTTATTAAATTAATCTAATAGAACATTTATAAATTTATCTGTTATAAATAATGTAAAAAAAAATTTATAATAGAATTCTATTTCAATAACTTACAATTAGTGCTGAAAAAAATTAATAGCATACTAAAAGATATATAAGAATAGTATATTAATTGACTAATTTTAAATTTACTATAATTCATTATAATCAAATTTAATGCCAAATTTCAAATAGTATATGAATATGAATTATATTAAAATCCTATAATAATAATTAAAAGCTGTTATGTTTAGAAAGTACTTACTCAATAATTCTATCGAATTTCTGTCGAATTTTCACTTCATCAGGATCAATTGGTTTACATGGTTTCTTCCTAAGGATGTCCGTAAGCAACGCGATATTATTACGGTTTATTAACAGACTAAACATTTTAGAACAGGAAACTATCATGGCAAGCAACATGTAAAAATTATCGGTGAAATCGTCCGCGTTGTCCACGGTCAAGATCAAGTCCAAAAGTTGCGACAGCGTAAATGTACTTATTAATAAAAATATAAAAATTGTATATGCATAGTACAGCAAACGTTTGTGAAGAGATGTCCAGGAATCTGGAATCCAACAACCGCAGCCTATTAAGAGTTTAAATGTAAAATCTAACACGCGCATTATAACTTTCTCTATTTCCCGTATATGGCGAAAAATAAATTATTCCTATTCAACATGTATCTTTTCTCCGTTTATTTCAGAGATGATATCGCAGATATGCACATTACATAATTATTTATTGTAATTAATTTTATAGAGATGTATTACATGCACTATGTTATATAAACAAACAATTAAAATTTAGCTGTCAATCGACAATTTTGTTGAAAATATCTTTGATTGCAGTAACGTTTAGAACTGTTCACAGTAGTATAGCTCGCAATGAAATCTTTAAAGAGACTGGCAATGTCATCGAATGTCTATAGACACGCGATTTTCTAACAAAGATATTCTTCGCCTCCCTTCGTGAATAACGATTTTTATTATTCAGATTGTACAATTATCTTCCTAAGATAATATTTTCCTACATCAACTAGAGGAAAATACGATCGTTAGATATAAGTTCCATATTACTATGACATAAAGCTCTAAAAATAAAATCGTAAATAAAATGATATCTTACAAGTACAGTTTGAAAATAAAGAATAGAAATCCTCGATCGTGCGTCGTCGTAAATAATTGTGTATATTTCTCTCACTGAAAAATATTTTTATTTTAAACTGATTGTATGATGTTAAGTCGGTAGTAGCTAAAATCGTTTTTCTTTATGTTGATTGCTACTTCTTCAAATGAAAAAATTTTAATATACGTGATGTTTTTAATATACGTGATTTTTTAAATATAAATGATTAAATAATTTCTCAAACATACTAATATTAAAACAATCATACTGTGGCATAAAATGTGAGTAAAAATGCATTATAAAGATATTACTCATAAATGATGTCAGCAAGAGAAATTATTGTAGAATATTATACATGTCATATCTTTTTACCTAGTATCTTATATAATAAGCAAAATGATCGATTACGATATTTTAACTTAATATTTTACAATTTATTTTTATACACACATTTGTTTCATACAAAGATAACATTCATACAAATATAAAATATAAATATTAATTTTCTTCTACTTTCGTATTTTTACTATCATGTATTTTTATATTTGCTGAAGTATATTATATGCAGAATACGATGTCTTGAGCAACTGCAATAAACAAAATTATCTGCTTATTATATTAATATTATATTTATAATATAAATCAATTTATTTTTAATAATACACAAAATATAAAAAATTCATTTTGTAAATTATAAATGATTTGTAATTAAATTTTCTACTAACGTTAATAAAGTTAGATTTAATTTAATACTAAATCCTATTGAAAATCAATTTATTTCTGTTAAAACGCAAAAAATTTCTTTATAAATTTAACTATTAGATAATTTAAAATCAATCATTAATTTTAGACTAAATATAAATTTTCATACTAACACTGACAAATGATTCAAGATTCACAGAGATAACATAGGCACTGGTGAACTCAATAGGTACCATACTGCGTGACATAATTATTAACAAATTCTTTTTCACTGGATAATCCAATGCAAACCAATCCGTTTCAAACACATTAATGACCATTTGTCGGCTCTACATTAGAAAAATTTATTTATTAGCTTTTTAATTTTAGTTTTACAACAAAATAGAGATAGATAATCAAATTGCATGTGTTTTTTGCAAATTGATTTTACATATATAGACACCATCAATGTGAATAAAAAATATGATAAAATAAAATAAAATAAAATTCATAGACTAATTNAAAACATAAGAATTTGTACCCGAACTGTTAACTCTCCCCCCCCTTCTCTCTTTCTCTCTCTCTTGCTCTTTCAATATTTTATTTCATTTGTATAAATTAATTTTTATAACATGATATACGTATTTCTCATATGTTATTATCAAATTAAAATATATAAATTAAACATAAAATATACCATCAATAAATATTCAAGAAAAAAATAAAGATTATATACATGTAAAAAAATATATATTGTGCACACCTTCAGCTTAACTTCATTTCCGTACCAGCAATAAAACGAGATTTGTGTCAGCATACAAAACATATATAATATTATTTGAACATATTTTGCACTTAACGGGGTTGTCTGTGTCAGTTGATTCAGATTGAAACACACTACTAACATACTCACTAAGAACTGGACGCTGATTATTGATCTAAATCTTTCATTCACCATTAATGCGAATCTAAAATCAATTGGACGTAACTTTCAAACATTTCTGATTATATTTTTATATTTATATTTTTCAGTATATTCTTATCGAAAAATTATTATCTGTAACGATGATAGTGAAGAACTGACTGGAAAATGCTTGCATGCTGTACGACGCATTCACGAAGAAAATATGGCTTGTCTATGATTTTTTTCAAATGACACTCCAATATTTCCAGCTGAGAGCAAACGTGTATCAATAGTCCGCAAATTAAGCTATCGCAAGCAATGTGAAGGACTGACCCAGCTGTCAAGCTTATCGATTGATGAGCGTAAACGAGTCGAAATAGCGTCGGCGAAGAATAGTTGAACGGTAACCATGCTCGAAAGGCCAATCTGTGTTTTCTGTAGTCTTTGAACACAGATGTTACTACAGCAAATGCACATGTCAACTCAACTAGAGTTGCGTAGTAAAGCGTGTTTGTTCTGTAAAATAGATGTTTTCGAATCTTCCTTGTCATTCCTTTTTCATCAGACTTTACTATTCAAGTAATACTTTAACGTCATGTAAAATACTTTAAAAACAGTTGCTTTGTTTGTGTTTTACGTAATGTCTAATTTATTATATCAATTTATTATACATGCGCAATATTTTCTGTAACTGTTATTTTCTCACATAACATAAAGATTTAATTTTATAACACGTGATTACGTTTCATAATTACTAATTATTTTAAGATACTTGCTGCACATATTTGTCGAATTTCTGTCGAATCTCTATCTCATCGTGTTCAGTAGGCTTGCATGGTTTTTTCATTAGAGTGTCGATTAGCATGGCAATGTTATGCCGATTTCTCAGTAAACTGAACATCTTGCAGCATGACACAAGCATAGCGAGCGTCACGTAGAAATTCTCGGTGAAGTCATCAGTGTTTTCCACGGATAGAATCAAATCCATCAGTTGCGACAACGTAAATGTATTTATTAACAAAACTATGATAAATGTATATACATCATACATGATACGTTTGTACCGTGACGTCCACGAATCCGGTGGCCAACATCCGCAAATGGTAAGAACTTTAAATGTGAACGTCAAAATGCTCATTTCCTTTTTTTACCTTGTTGTATCCAATAATGACAAATATGTTATAACACAAATAATACAAAATGCTTTTGTATTATATAAATTTTAATATAATTTATATATATAATTTTTTTAATAAACTTTTTATTACTTTTGATATCGTGGAAATAATCCTAATATTTCATTATAATGTTCATTGTAATAATAATTTGCAAATTCATAATTATATACATATATTAAATAATTGTGAAATAAGTAAGCTTAATTAAATTTTTCTAAAAAGAAACCGATTGTAAAATAAAAAAAATGATGATTTTTAGTTTTTAATTCAGTATCTTTATCAATGGTTAAAAAATACACATGTATATTGAGCACTGTAATAATTCAAAGAATATATTCTTTACAGCACGGCAAATGAGAAGATTTAACTGAAGATCATAAAGGAGCTTATATTTTCGCAATTCAATTTTTTGTCTGGAATTTTCCTCTACATATTCGACAACCATATCATTATCGTAGCATAAAACTTGCAATTTTGCGTTCCCACGCAGAACGATGTTTCCGCATTCGCAGTTTTAAAATACATGTCTTATACATGATGTGCACTGCTACTTTTATGCCAAACCGCTTACAATTCAACGTTATACCGTACAATGTCAGCAAACTATCAATTATTAGCTATATGGTTTAGCTATATGAAATCTTGATGCAGACGTAGCTTAAATCATATTTAATTTATTGCTACCACAAAGTACAGTTGAATGTTTCATCCGGACATTCATTGATCAAATTCTCAAATCGGTGGCTTTTGTTAAAACAAGAAAAATAGTAGTTTAAGGATTTCGATAAAATCATTCGAATACGTTGTAAAAAAATTAATATAAAGTAAAAAGTAAAAAATATATATTGAAAGATTTATCTACATTTATACTGTAAATCATCTTAGATCATTTAAAAAATTATGTGTTTAAAATTAAAATTGTGTATATGCAGTGAGATCATCATAATATATAAAAAATATAGTATATAGTAAGTAAATACAAAAAATATAATGTATAAAATATACACTATAATTCTTAAAGTAAACTAAATAGATTTTGTTAATTTCAATATTAATATTTAATAATATTAATACCTTGTAAAAAGAACCATTATGTAATCATAAAATAATATTTTAAATATATGAAAATATACAATAGAATATACTTTATGAAAATATACAATATATTTCGATTTAATTATTATGATAACAGGTTTACTTATTGATTTTAAATTTGTAATTAAAATTTAACAAAATGTTATATAATATTTACAATATATAGGTTTAATTATATTAGAGAGATATTTAATTTATAGATTTAATTAGAGTTCTGTGCATATAACTTCATAACAAATTTATAAATTAAATTGTCGCCAAATAATATATTTTTTATTTCATTTCCATTGCAGATTATCCATGCTCTGTCAATATTACATATCATTATTTTTTATCGATTTATAAAATCAAAAAAGATCAATAACATTATGAAGATAGGTTATTGATCGACTAAGGATAACAATGTAGTGCAACGATTATTGATTTTTTTAAAGTACAAAATGTGAAAAAGTATATCCGTATAGCATGCGTAATTCCATCTAGTGACTTTGCCGACTGGTAATAATTCGTTTTGTCGATAATGAAGATATAAATTAAAAATAAATTGAAAAAGAATATTTGAAATTCCGAAAGATATTAAAGTATTCTGTGCACATTATATAAAGAAGTTAATATAAATACAATTGTATCTGAAATGATTAATTAAATTGTATTATAACAAACTTCTGAAATATTTTGTTGAAAGTTATAATTAAATTTTTACAAATTTAAAATCCTAGTAAACACATAATATTTATATTTANTTATTTCTATATTTTCAATATTATATTTTCTAATAAATTCTTTTTCACTTCGTAATTATCGTCAATCGTTAACTGAGATGTACAAAACTTACGACACATGATGTGCCCTGAACTATCTCTCATAAAATCTACCAGATGACTTTACTGTTTATTAAATGCTCAAGCAAAGAAAGAAGCTAAAGTTCGAGTTTCCATTTTTATATGCATATTATTATTATTATAATTGTTAGTTTTTAAGCATTTATAATTAATCAAAACTTTAATAAACATTAATTCACATAAGCTAATATATCATATGTTACATATTTTATTCTAATGTAAAATTAATATTTTTTTAATAACAAAATTTAAAGGAAAAATTTATTGATATAAAAAATTGTTAGTAAAAGATTATATTTTTTAATGTTCATAAATTAATAATTATTATATACATATATAGTAGCTGTATTGGAAAGATATAATATATTATATCAAATTAAATCAAGTATGCTTTAAATAGTTTAAATAAAATACTTTATACCATCTATAATTCAAATCAAAGTCGTATTTTACAATTTTACATCTTGTATAATATGGAAAACATTTGGATAATCAAAATATACACATATACATCACCTATACATAAAACAAAATACACATTATAGAATATACGATTATATAAAATTATATATAGAATCTATATCTATCCTCTTAATTCTGAGATAAATTACAAATTTTAATTGTTTAATATTTAAATTGAGATTTGTTATTAATTATATAAGCATCTCATATTTTACATTTGCACGGAATGGACCGTGGTCGTGTGAAATTCCAATGTAAGGGCGAAGATGAAGCGAAACCTAAAGGCAAAGTGGAATAAATCTGATCGTACCAAAAGGGTCAGGGGTTGTCAGCGTTACGATATAGGGTCTATCCTTATCTTCAAAATACAGGCAATGCCTCCCCGCTCTTTCCCAGTAGATCCCACGTGTACATTGTCCAAAGTCCAGAAGAGGAAAGTGAACAAGACACGCCATGATGAATCGGCCATGTTGCCCTAGACCACTCTCGAAAGAGGGTTAATTCTGCTTGTGAATTGTTATTTTCAAGTCTAGTCACACATATTTTTTGCATCTCTTTGACGAAGGAAAAGAAAAATTAATGCAAATTTTTAAGTATGATAAAATGTTAAAAAAATATAATTTCTTCTTTAATTTTATCACAAAATATCGTAAAATTTGAGATAACGTCAAAGCTACTTAAATGATCTTCGGGTTCTTTATTCCATTTGTTTCTTTTTAAATTAATTTCTATATGCACAATAAGCATTTTATTTAAAAAATTAATAAAACAATCTACATCGAACTTGTAAGTGAAACGCAGATTAAAATTTGAGAAAAAACTGATAATAAATATTTTTTATTATAAAACTTCGATGTCGACATGTTTCTTTTAACGTAGTTTATGTCTTAACATCAGTTTACAAAAATTAAAAAAGAGAAAGAGAAAGAGAGAGAGAGAGAGAGAGAAAGATTTATTTGCAAGATTTATGTGTACATACGTAGTTGTAATTTTATTACCAACAATCTCAGCGTGGGAAGATGACAAATCATCTTATCAGTAGCCACGAACGTGACAACTCGGTATGGTAACCGATTCTGAACATATGTATCTCTTATATTCTCAAGTCATGCTTTAGAGTATCAGTTATGACCACAACCGACGGATTCTATATTTGTCCGAACTCCATGTACAGAGTGTTCCAAAAGTAATTTTTAGTCTATTGCTACGAGATTAATCGTATTTTCTCCAGATAATCTCTTACGTTTGCAATTTAGATTATAAGATTTATATTTTATTGGAAAATGCAATTGTGACGGTATTCAAAGCAAAACTGACTTTCTTACTTTCCTTCTTCGTCAAACCCGTTGTATTAGTATTTAATGCCACATATACGTGCGTAATAACAGAACTTGAATTTTTATCACGTTTCTAGATCGAACTCGTTCCTGCATTCTTCTCAGGTCGGTCACCAGGTACAATTAACAAATCCTATCGTCTGGCCGGCTTCTGTTGTCCTTAGTGTGAACTTTACAAGACTTATATAATGCATGCGTAAGAAGAATGGACCACCCATGTAGAGAGGTCTCTCTCGACTCGGCCTCGAGTGCACTTCGGGATTGCGCGCGCGGACGAAGCACTCCATCAGAAGAAGTAGTCGGCCGGACAGCATACCGGGTAGAAAATGACACCAGTCTCGAGATGCACGTTTCATATCAGTCAAATCGAACTCTCGAACCGTATTTTCTCTTTTCGCATTTTCACAAAATTAGAAAACGACCAATACTATGCAATAATACGTAGATTTTATTACGAGCGAAGGATACTGATTTCAGCCTGCTTTGGCAAAGATTTTATTTGTAATATGTGATAAAATAATAATAAACATGCGTGAAAAAATTATTTAGGAATAAATAAACTTTTTAAAGCTATATAATGTTTATACATGTAAATTGAAAATAGTTTTCTTACGTCTATCTATTAATTAAACTGCGTAAACTTTTCTATTTATATGTATGCAGGCTTAATATTAGTTTGCCAAAATTCTTAGAGAAGTTTTTACATATATCTCGAAAACTTTCAATTTTGAAATGTATAATTTCCTTCTTTGTTTAAAATCTAGTATCTATGGTTTCAATATCATTATAGATAATTACGAATTCTGTTTATCTACATAAACAAGCAACTGCTATGATATTCTACATAGGCACAAAAATTTTAGATACTTCAAAAGCGATATTTTCACCGAAGAGCAGAAACTCTTTCTGAAATCTTACATTTGCGAATGTAGAAAATCTTATCGTGCTCTATACACGATTTTCGAAACACATTGTATAACGCAAACCCATAGAAAGCACACCTGAATAACGAGACGCATTGCTGTTCCCTCGAGAAGAGCGGCAGAGGTCGAAGATTTCAGGTCACTACGTCTCGAGAACATAATGCATCGCAGCGAGGGAAAGAGTTGTGTAAACGAACTTTCATGAACTTCCGAAAGTCGTCGCTTTTTCACATCTTCCCTGTCGTTGCCATCCTCGGCACGATCCTTTTGCGCGCTCGCGAGGTGTATATAGTTTGTACAAATAACGATACTAAAACCGTAATTTATAAATTCACGTGGGCAATAAATGAGAGAATCTATCAGCCCATTATTTTAATAAATCCAAGAAATTCTCGAAACATTTTCTTCTTATTTCTTCACATTTTCTGATGGGATCACATGTCCGCGATCTGCGACCTAAAGAAGTAAAAATTCAGATAAATTACTTTAGGTGTATCATCGTTTTTATCATTTATCATCGCTATCTTCACTGGCGTGGTCTTGTTAATAAAACGATTATCTAATAACGTACTATCATGTTTCGTACATTCGAATCCAACTCTCTTTTTCTCAAACAAAAACGGCTTTCTATATGTGGAACCCGAAATGTGTGTGGTCTTCGGGAAGTGTTAATCGCCTGGCTCGCTACCGTGTTGCTTCTGACCGGCCCTTCAATTAGTATGTGCCACACATATCTCGACTCACGTGATGCAGCATTTTGGTCTCATCAGGCATATCCATGAATTTTGAGAAGACAAGAAATCTGTTTACTTGAAGAGTGTAAAATGTTCCTGTTAAACTACGAAATTTCGGTTTTTCATTAAACATTATTAAATCTCATTGACTGCTTTCTCGTTTTTTAATTAATCATAAAAGAAAACATGTAATTTGTCATATCCTTAATACTATTTTACAGAAAGTACATAGAGTGACAATACTGCAATTTTTGGTAAGTGAAGATCGATTACGCTATTTGTAGTGATATCTTTTTAACCACAATTTAATCCTTTATAAACATTCGTAAATTAATAGTCAGCGCTGTGTACATTAGAAGAATTTTATTAGCCGCTTCGCACGCGAGAACAGCCCGAACGAGAACGAACACCGAGGCGGCGAAATCGCCGTGGATTCCGATGCCGGATAAACTCCTTAATCAAACAGCGAAGCCAATCGTGCGCAAATCGTCTGAATGAGCTTGCTTTTTTGTTATAGTTTACCAGTCGGGCACCTGTCGCATGTGTGCGCAAAGGGGTGTGGATTCAGACATGGAGGATGTGAGAGGGAAGAAGAGAGAGAGAGAGAGAGAGAGAGAGAGAGAGAGAGAGAGAGAAGGAAAGAGAGAAAGGGGGGAAGAGGGACACACAGAGAACGAAGCGAAGAGGGGTAGAAGTGCACTGAGAGAGAGAGCAGGGAGGGATAGAGGGTGAACGGAGGAACACGTGGTTCTATTTGCAAAAACAAAGTTTGCGCGGGACAAACACGGGCAGACACTAGCCAGTCTAGTCGACTTCGGGGTCAAAAGCGCAACAAAGACTCAATTGCATTTCGTTCCCACCCGTAGAATTCTCTTTTTTCTACCCCAGTTTCCGTCACACAGTCGCTAATCGAATGATAAAGCGCCGTTGAACATCGCCAAGCGATCAAACTGATCCGGTTCCCGAATCTCTCAGATTTGCGCGAGACGACCGTGAAAAATTAGATTCCGAATTGTTGACTTGACTTCGACACTAGATATTATACCTATATAATAAATCTGTAAACAAAGGAAATTTCGCTAATTTAATATGTCAATGTTTGCTTAAGCAACAATTCTAATAAATAATTTGTTTGAAACAATATTTTATGTGCCTGTTTAAAATAAAATCGTTGGATTGTACATTATATTTTACTCGTTTACATAGTTAACTGAAATTGAGATTTGTAATTTGCTTACTGCACTAATAATTAATTATTTATATATAATTATAGAAACAGAAAGAAAGAGGGAGAAAGAGAATTTCAATAGGCGATCATCGGAAAGTCATTCTGTTGGTTCTTAATTCGAATGCTTACCCTTCCGTCAAACATACTTCACGTTGTCACAATATTGTTATCGGCTGCGCGGGAGTATCATAATGGATCTCAAACACTTGATTTCTCATCTCGATCAACGTTGTACGTGTTGTTCCAAAATATCTCACATCGTAAATCGTACATTCGAGAAGATTATATAAAATAAATAAAATAGCAGAAAACACACACAACTTCGTTCTTTTCTCTTTTATAGATTTTTAACTAATTATATAACTTTTTCATAACTAATTATAAACTAGAAAGTCTCTTCCATAAAATAAAATCCTATTTTAGAAACTTTTCTAATAAAAATGTAATCATCTATATTTATAAAACATTATTAAATAAATATGAAAATTGAAGCTCTTTGTCTTCTCTGTCTTCTCTCTTTTTATGTCCTCTAAAAAAAATTTTGCGTAAAATTGTTTACGAAAATAAAAATACACAAAATAATTTTTCATGTTTCAGGATTTTTACACAAAGAAAATTTAAATCGTTATTACCTTTTTATGAATTACATAAAAATGTTATTACTGTTTATATATGTTAAATAACTTTGCGTATAATGCGACGGAATTTACATGTGGCGCCAGTCTTTCTTGGTTCAAGTATAGGTAGATATAAGCACACGAGCGTACCTGGAAACTTAAAATGATGCTTAACCTTCTGCTTAAAGTGGTTACGCCTGGTCACGCTGACCTTATTCATTGCGTTTCATTGTGGGGAAGGTTCCGTATACTCAATATTTATTGTGTTGTATCTCATGCAACTTTTAAAATCACTTAGACATATTCCATCACTTTTAAGTCACTTAAACCAGACGTTTAAGTCACAGTATTCTAGACTTATAACTTCGTATAAAAATAGATTATGAATCTTAGAATGCGCATAGTTATGTTTATGAAGATTCTCTGTGAATGATATAAATGTCTCATTTTCCATTTGATATAAAAAATTAGAGAATTATAATAAGCAGAAAAATTTAGCACTTTATCTTTACTATTATGTTTACAAAAGAGTTTTTAACAGAGTTCTTAACTCTTCTTTTCCAGATCTCAAAGTACGTATGTAGGTCCCGAGATATGCAAGCTTGAAATACGTGCGAGCTGACTGAGTGAAGGCTGAGGACGCAAGGTTCTCGAAGCGGAACGTCATCATTGCATTACCGGGGAATTTTCAGCGCGCCTTTCAGAGCGTAACGTCCTCAGGTTCGTCGCGCGAAAACGCGACTCGGGTGGCGCGGGAGGAAGCGGGAAAGGGTTGGCGAACGCGATGGACACGTTGACGAGACGAAGACGGAGGCAACGACAGCGGCTGCGGCGGCGGCGGCAGAGGTGGTTGACGGTGGTGGTGTATGCCGTGACAAATATTTGCCTGTCAACACAGAGAGGCTCGCGCTACCATCCCGCTCTATCCCTATGCGCGCCGCAAACGACATGCATAGCCGAGGGAGGAACGTTTGACGGGAGGTGCAGGAGGACGGCAACCAAACGAATCATAAAAGGGCCCGATTGAGAGACAAAGTGGAATGAGGAGGGTAACGACGCGCGATAAGAACACGGAGAACTCGATTCCCGGCGTTCCGACCCGATCACGACAGTTTGTCAGCATACTAACGCGCCACGATGAACGGGATAATGATCGAAGGTGTTTGCACGCGCGGCTGCTGAGTAGCAAGAACCGAACGCTGCAGATAAGGGAGTTTGATTGCATTGTCTTGCATGCAATCGTAATGTACTGTAGAATAATACTAATACTGCAGAATCGAAATAAGGAACAAAATGAATAAATCACTAATTATGGAGATAAGTATTTTTATGATACTAAAATTTCTATATTATCAAAAATATCGTATTTACTATACGCGCGCACTCTTCAATAAACTATCATTCACTTATAGTTTCCTATTTTTATCTTCTTCAGCAATTTATAAAATATTATATAAAACTATTTTGTTTATGTTACTCCTTATCTATCACGTAATGTAAAAATTAATGTAAACGTTTAACGTAAAAATTATGAGAATGTAGGAATTCTCTTTTTAGAGAGAGAATTCAACAATAATAAGTAACTAGACCAATATAAATCTTACAATTAATTAGAGGAAATGCCATTTTCGGTCGAATTAGACCTTGATATTAATAATATTATTTCCATAAATTTTGTATATTTTTTCTATTCACAATAAACTGTATAATTATTTGTTAGTCAAAAACGCATTTTCTTTATTAGAAGAGTAAATCTATACTTAAACTGATAATTGATTTAATTTTTGATACTGATAAACATCTTTTTTAAATCACTATAAGGAACTTATTGCAAAAAAATCAAATATCACCCTAGCCAGGACTCGACTATGAATCTCCCTACAATCCATGACGGGCTTCTTAAGACTTATGTCTTTAATTTGATCACTGAGACGAATTGGTAAAGAATTTATACAAAATTTACACAGAAATATTAATATTAAGCTACCAAGATCCAGCGCGACCGAAAATGGCATCTTCTCTAATTAATTGTCGGTTAACAACCGCGTGCTCACGCTTCGATCCAGAGAGAAAGAAAAGTATACGCGTAGAAAGCGAGTCTCTTCATTCACATGGACCTTTTTGGGCAAGGAGAAGAAGAGCGAACGATGGGACGGACGGTGAGAAAAGAAGAAGAAGGTGGACGTGGGATGGGGCAGGGAGGAGGACAGAGAAAACGATGGCCACCTACGATCTGTTCCGCGCTCGCTCGTTCATTCACTTACTCACTCTCCTCTCTCGTTTCTATTCTCTCTCCTCTCTGTGTGCTTTTAATTTACCGGGCGGCAGGCAAATGTTTGCGCCACTCCCCCTCGATCGTACAACCCATCTCTCTCCTGTTCTTCCTACTTCTCTACCTTCGTGTCTCTAGCCGCCACTTTCCATTCCCTTCGCCCGTCCGTTCCTCTTGCGAACGTTTTGCACCCTTCTCTGCCGCCCCTTTACCGACGATCCCACACTCCCTTCCTCATCGTCCCGAATATATTGACTGACTCTGACCATAAAGAATCCCCGCGCGGATAGCACGAGAGAAAGAGAGAGCGTGGAATCCAACGCGGATGATAATATGTCAATATAAAAAAAAATAACCCCATACGTAGACTGAGATGAGGGGGGAAAAAATGCGGCGGTCAACTAATTGCGATTTTTATTAATCGCGAATTAACGGGAGATGTGCGAAATGCGCATCGACGATGAAAATATTGATATTGAACGAGGTACGCCGTCGACGGCAAAAAGTGGTAAAAAGAAACGACGAGGAAAAGCAGGGAGGAAAAAGAGAGATGACGACGATAGAAACGTTTGACTTCGTCGCAAAAGGACTTACGCTCACGAGAGATGCCAATCGCGTCCTTTACCGGCGACGGTTTTTTAAAGTTCAGCAAATAGAATTTGCTTCACATTAATCGTGCACGTATCTAATTTACCATGTTCGATTCACTATCGCGAAAAAGCAATTACGCGCGTGTGTTCTACGTTTCGCTATACGTGTACAATGATTGGGGGATGAAACCTTGGGGACCGTAGCGGACGATGGCGATCGCAGGTGTCTCGATAAAGTAGAAAAGAAAATTATTTCTGGACAGTCCACGTCATGCCGTTGCCGGCCTGAATTCTAATGAACGAATGTCATTGAATCAAAGAATTGTCGCTGTTGCGAATTTCGATCGCGCCCGCGCGCTTGCGTTTCACTTGTGGCTTTTAATAAATGGCATAAAAACGAGATCAAATATTTAATCGGGAAATATTTGAGTGCCTATTATTACAGGGGTAGTGGCGCGGCATAGATATCCAGTGCAGCAACCCCATGGTGCCTCCACTGTGCCATTCCGTTTATGTCTGGCAAATATACATAGTTGTTCGCGTTAGATACATAGACATCCGCGCGTCGATTTAAAGCGAGACACCGGCGAGCAAGCTCCACTTTCCGCTCGTCATTTTTCCGCTTGTAACCAGTCCCCCGTGCCGTCATCGTTACTCCGCAAAGATACTCTGGTTAATTATAGTGTTTGGGGATGGGATTGAATAATGTATCGGCCGATCGAGTTGGCAAATTTTCCGGGAAAGAGACTCCTGACATTTGCCAGAATGATGGTAACTATGAAACCGCAGTTTGCGGCACTCGATAGATGTCGACCAAAGACATTAGGAATATAGTTAGATAAAAAAAATATATGTTTCCCGTTGGAAGAAAAATTTTGTTGACACAAGGCAATTATAGTTATTAACCGTATTTATTTCAAGACGTCTTAAGTAATGTCTTGAGATGCTAATACGGCTCTGTGATTTAGCTCTGTGGTTTAGAATCACATAAGACTGTATTTAAGATAATCTTAAATATAAGAACTGACTATGAATACGGATCATTATATCGTTATTGACGAGACGTATCTTAATTAGCGCCATAAATTAATCTTTAACTTTTTTAATAATTACAGTTAAATATATTAAAATAACAATATATTAACTTTGATGATTTTATAAATTGTAATAATTTATAAATCAAAATAAATAATATCATAAAGTTCATCATTTGATCGACAAAAATCGAGCGAAAAAAAAAGAGAAAGGAGGATTGCGTTTACCGTACAGGCAACAATCTCGAGCTTTCATGCTTTTACCCCCCCCCCCTCCCCCCACACACAGTTTTTACTCTCCTTTTTTTCCACGACGTTCGCGTAAGGGCGTCGCGGCGTAACCTGGGAGATGCCGGGCAGGCAAAATATTTGTGCTGGGTAAATGAAACAGGACCGAGGTGGCCGTGTCGCGTGGGAACTCAAAAGATTCCGTCGCGAGTGGTTTACACACGTCTGGGGAGGAAGGACACGAAGAAGCAAATAAATTAGGCGGCCGGTCCTACGCAATTAATGCCCACGAACACGTTCGCGTACGCGGCGACCGGCATGTAACGAATGTAACACGCCAGGGGCGGGGGAGTGACACGCCACGGGTTGCTTCAGGTGAAGCGCGCAATTACACGTCGCCGCCACGCGCCAATGTCCTGATATACGGCGCCTAATGAGGCTGGCCCTTCACATTTGACCCTCTTTTTTTTCCCGCGGTGGCCACGTGACCGGAAGCGAAACGACGGACATCGAGGACATCGCAGCCACGTGTAATGACGCGGCGATGCTATGTAATAATAATTACGCCGCATCCAGCCGCTGCGCTGTCAAGTGAACGAGCTGAGGAAGATAATCGCGAAAGGGTGACTCGCGACTACAATGCTTTTCTTTTTTTACAGGGTGGGCCGAAAGTCTGGATACACCCCAATATCTCATAAACGAATTACATTTTAGAAAAACGCTTTAGACAAAAGTTATAAGGTTCAAAAAGATGCATTTAGTGGTATGTCCATTTGAACTTGGACCCGACCGTGAAACCTCCACGTGACGCATCTCGGATAACGCTAATGCCGGCGATACTTGAAATTTGTTAAATTGTTTTCTAAAATGCATCGTTTATGAGGTATTGAGGGGTATCCAGACTTTTGGCCCATATTTTATTATTTTATATATTTACACTAAGAGAAAAATATAATTACTTTTGAAAACCCAACTGGAAATAATTTTATATTTCTAACAATAAATATGATTAATTTAACTATACCCATCATTATGTTAATATCATAATTATCATTAGAAATATTATAAAATTGTGGTTGGGTCCAAAAATAACTACATTTTTCTTTCAGTGTATATATTTATATGAATAATACATATTATTATATCGAAACTTGGGATTTATCAGGGTTAATTGAACTTCTATTAGAATACTTTAATTAAAATATTTACTTCGATTAAAAACCTACAAAGTCAAAAGGTATTGCATTGTTATATAGATTATACCACGATCAACTAATGTGAGAGATCGCCGATCGTCCCGTATCCACGTTCGGGAGCATTTTAGAAACGTCGCGTGATATCGCGAACAAGTTTTATCATCGCGCAGAATGGGACCCAGTATACAAGCTCAAAGCTAACGCGCGGATAATTACATCGCGCCGATGATCATAACCGGCGGCTCGAGTGAACCGAAAAACAAATAGCGGCTGCGCAGCACTTTTTCGAGCCAATCTCCGCACAGCCGAATGCATACACGTACATACATACATATGGACGTGCACACATGGCGGTAGTCGGAGCTGATCGTAAATATACACGCGCGTGTAAACCGTGCTAGTGCACAATCCCCCCCCCCTCTCTCTCTCTCTCTCTCTCTCTCTCTCTCCCGCAGCAACGACGGTGTAAATCACGTCCCCCCTACCTCCTCCCCCCCGAAGTCGGGTTTATTAGCGACCCGGCGACTAGCAATGTTTGTCCTACAGCACAACGATGTATGAAAGGGGGGCAGGGTGAGTGAAGGAGCCGGGGCACACGACGAAAACGGCGGCTTAAAGATCTTTCACCCCCTCCGAAATTCCCGCAATAACTATCGTACTGTGTGTTAAGCGGAATTATGCTCCAATAAAAGCCTCGGGGAGGAGAAGGGAGGTTCTCGTTGTGCTCCGCCGACAGATAAAGCACGTTTACCGCAGGATTCGCCCGCTCGCACTTGCCTAATGAACGCCGATGAAAGAGACCGTGAATACGCTTCAGCCTCGCTTATTTTATTTGCGAATGCTTACTTTTTTTGATAAAAATAATGAAAAGCACTCAACACAGATTTTCTACGGTGTTTCCATCCCATATAAATAATTTCTGTTGGCTTTCTATGCACTGATATATACATGTATGAATAATTAAATAAAAATGAGAAATATTTCAGATTTTAATTGAAATTAATAATTATATAATTGCTCAAGTAGCGAAATAATATTTTAACATCGAGATCATATACATACAATTATAATTATGTACTTGGGTGATGATATTTCTGCTTTTTCTCATTAACATTACTTCTTATAATCCTACAGTTATCTTATCATATCACGGGAAACGATTAAATGGTTTCGCACGTATGTATATACTCGTGTGCGCGCGTACATGTGGGGATTATCCACGTGTAGTTGGAAACACTCGACGAACGGGTTGGAAATGTTGCGGCTACAATGGCCGGTTCTTTCACAACGTACGGCGCAGAGCGAGGGGAGGAAAGGAATGGAAAATCTCGAGGTGGAACGTCGGATACCAGAAGGCGGATGATTGTACGGTGTCTTTGAAGCGGATTGAATTCGCTCTCGAAAGGGTAAAGTTGAGGGGAAAGCGGAGTAAAAGGAAGAAGAGGCAGAAGCGGCGGAGATGGGAGAGAAAGGATGATAGAACGGCGAGAGAAAGGGCCGAGCGAACGAGCAAAGCCACCCTTTGAAGCAAACTGGTTAGTAGATGAATTCGAACATGCTCTCTCTCTCTCTCTCCCTCTTCCTCGCGCGCGCGTGCTCTCTTTCCCTCCTCACGGAAGAGTGTACAAAAAGGGGCGAGGGAGGAAGGTGGACGAGTACGGGGGATGAGTACAAACACGGAGATGGTAAAAGTTTATTAATTAGCTGGAATTAAGCGGCGGCTGGCCCGGTGTTCGTGAGAGCCGGCGAGAATTCCTCATCAGGGCGAAAGGAGAAGGAGAAGGAACGTAAAAGCAAGAAATCGAGACGGGAGACAACCTTTATTCCTCGCTGATAATCTCGGACCGACTAACCGACCGTCTCGATGTAATTCTCGATGCTCAAGATATAATTGCGACTCCGTTTGTCGAGAACTAGACACGAGGGAGAATAACGCGCAGGTTATCCAGGCCAAACTGGCTTCACCTGCACTTTTTAACGAAAAATATCATACTATTACGTATTGATAATTCATAAAAAATAAGACGTGAAATGATGTGATCCTTTATCTTTATAACCGTATATTTATCCGTAACAAATACTATGTAATATCAATTTGCGTTTTCAATCAGATTTCACACAGGTACGTGCGGTGCATCTATGTATTACGCCAAACAACTGTTGTATCCGTTTGATCGCAAGATTAAATTACAAGGCTCGCTAGATTTTGCGAAAATACATCACGCAGACGAGTGATTCGGACCCGATAATCCTCTCTTCCAATTACCCCATTCGAATGCCATTAAATGACCATTTGTCTCATCGGCCCGCCGAGCCATGAGAATTGCTCAGTCGACCGACATTCTGCTTATTCATATTTAATTCACCTGGTACGTCAAGGGGTAGTTACGGGCGGCGATCGTAGGGGTTCGCCACGGTTAAACGTGAGATATTATACCGCGTTTCCGGGCGACTTCGGTCTATTGTCGGCGCATCATTGTCGATAATTGAGGGAGAGAAGTAAATCATCCCTCCTCGTTTGCGAATTAGTATATGTAACGCGAGGCTTACGTGCTAATGTTTAAGTAAATTATAGTACCAGCAGTTTACGAAACACATTTTGTTTAAATATATCATTCAGTTAATTCTGTTAATTATATTCTTTAATTCTGTAGTAATTTTTCTTTGTCTTTTCACAAAAATATATAATTTATTTTAGTAATATTAAACGTATTTTTCTATTACATGTATAATAAATATATAGAAAAAATTATAAACTTAATTATTTTATAAATAAGAAAAATCTTAATTTTATCAGATACAATAATATCAATGTATTTGAAAGTAATATTTTTTTAATCTATTAGAGGATATTCCCGCAATATTTAGCTACAATCTTAGATAATCTAGATAAATTTAGAATCTATTCACTCCACAAGATCTCTACAGATGGCAGCACTGAAGTTAAATTTATAGCCACTGAAGAGTAGTTTAATCAATACATGATGTAAGTTTGCAAAAATAACAAATTAGTATTTCTCAAAAATAAAAAATAGTTCTACGTATTTCAGCATTTATAGCAATTACGCACGTATTGGATAAAAAAAACCATAGCGTTTCGATTCTTCAGCCCGCTCCTCAAGTTAGCCATTATCTAATTGTATCAACTATTATCTAATTACGTTACAGTTGGAACAACTGACAATGAGATATCGTTTGTGCATCTCATAACAAAGAGGGATTCGAGACGGTGCAACCCTCTCAAACTGCATGCGCTTCTCCTCCGCGGCGCGGCGCGACGGGATGAGACAAGCGTTTACGTTTGCAGTAGCCTGCAGTCCCTCCTTTTCCAAACAAGAATTTGCACTCTCTTCGTTACGATGGCCAGGCGTCTCTGCAAACTGCGCGAACGCTACGATAAAGTAACGTGGAGTAACGCGGTGTGTATATACACCGGGTGGGTGTATACTTCCTCCCACTCCCCGCGGGCTCACTCGTCCAACCCGGGAAGAGGGCGAGAGAGGACGAGGGAAGGAGACAGAAAGAGAAAGAGCGAGAGGGAGAAAGATTTGCAGGCCCTGTGGGCTTGTTTGACTTTACTTGCAGCTATGTAATTGAATATTATACCAGGCTACCTCGCTGGAAGGGTTGGAAACTCTTACGGAAGGGTAGGGCTCGGGGGCCGAGGATCCAAATGGTGGACGGGAGAGATAGCCCAGGAAACCTGGAAGGAGCGCCTGATGGAGTGGTCCGTGAGAGAGAACCAGAAAATTAACTGAAAATCTCACGAAATCGCGAAGGACCCTCCGCCGCTCCAGTGAATGTGTTTACCCTTTATTATACTCGCGCATCCTTTCCTCTCCAAGTCCTCGTTCTCTTCTATCAGACTATCAGACCCGCCGAATCGCCTTTGCGTCTTCCTTCCCCTCCCCCCCTCTCTCTCTCTCTCGAATTCATTCGCTTGAAATAATTCTTCCATACGCATTTTATTATCTTTGCGTTTGTTGCTTCTTTTTTATTGCTCCTGTATAACACTTTTTAAATCAAACGACTTTAGAAAGTATTATAACTTTTTTAATAAAATTTAATAAGAGGCAACTCTTTTATATCCATTTAAGTATAAAGTCAAAATGATATATATGCATATATGTATGTATATACATATATCATTATGCTACAACTTGGGATTTGATTTTCAAAATTATAAATAAACACACTCCACTAATCGCGTCTTTTACAATATTGCATTCTGTAATAACGTCTTTTTAATTAGTGATACGCGAACTACGATGCGGATATCTAGACTACAAAGCAAATTTGCAAGTTAATTTTTGGCCGTTTATTCGATTTCCTAGCTCTTTCTAAAGTAAATATTTCCAGTTACGCGTTTTATTGAATATCGCGCTTGGCTATATCAATTGTATGCGAATATTGTTTGAATTACGTTTAAAACGTACTGCAACGCAGGCGTTACCTACGACGCACTTTCGGCGACGAAATACGCGTGCACACACGTAAATTCCAATTTCAGTAATTGTGTAAGCTTCATTTATTACTTGTATTTTCCTCTACAAACAAAATGATAGAACAGAATTATGCACGCATATATTAAATGTCCAGCAATTATTTTTCAAACGAATACTTAAGTGGATAATCGTAGGGGATTTGCCCTATCCCAAGCACGCAATCACATTAATGTACCATAGAATCATACATCTTCCGGAATCGATTACAATCGATCCCGAATATTATCGAATTAAATTAAGTTACAATTAAGACCGATGCTTCCAAGCTTTGACTAAAACTGGTCTAATGAAATTCAGGCAACTTTAACAAGAAACCCATTTGTACGTAAGAAGAGATTTATACGCATTTTTTTACGCACAATATTACGACACATATATCACCCGCGCAAAGTAAAAGCGAATTTTCAATGCATTCTTGATTTATCTGAGAAATCATTTATGTTTTTGATATCAAATTAAACCGATGATTAAATATATTTCTATAGCTATTTAAAAAATTTTAAATGAAGGAAAAGCTATTGCTCCAATAATTATGATGATTACAATTATACAATATTCATAATGATTATTTATTAAAAGTTCAATTAGTGATAAAAAGTAAAAATTAAAATTTGTATAGTTAATATATTTCGTACTTTTTTATACATTCTTTTTAAAAATGAAGAGACGCTCCCCAATATATTTATGTATATATGTATGTATATTCAAAACATATTTTATAATTATAATATGATTTTAATTATATACTTTTTTAATATAATTATTTCTTTATAATTACAATTATCTTCAGATATAGCATTGCTTTTTCTAGAAAATGGGGAGACTAGCATGCGCTTTATCGCATTATGCTATATTTCACACACCATACACACTACACGTATACAAATGAGACATTCTGCCTGATCATCAAAAGTGCACCGTGCAAATTCGCCTTAGGAACTATGGAGAAAGCGAGGGAGCTCGACTCTCTCACTTTCTATTTCCCTCTCTCTCTCTCTCTCTCTCTCTCTCTCTCTCTCTCTCTCTCTCTCTCTCTCTCTCTCTCTCTCCGCAATGAGAGGGGATGAACACGCCGCTGGATGGTTGGTATACAGCGGACCGGTATAGTGCGCCGTGCTGGTCGATGGTGCGGCCCGTAACGCCCAGCTACTGCGCAACCAATGCGCGAGTCCACCATGTTTAATGCCGCGAATTCGCTCTCACCCTCGTCGAGGGGGTTCGCCACTCTCGTCCCCGCGGCGCTCCCTCCGGTATCCGAGCGTGCAAAGCAACGGCCTGGAGCCGACCCTAACCCCGGTCCGATCTGATCCTCCACTGATTCTTCCTTCCACCACCCCGGCTCTTCATCCCCCGGGCCGCCGCGTATCTGGAAGGCCGCATAACGTACAACAAATTCCCGTGTACGCGTGGCTTCAAACCGCATCATCAGCCGCCCCGTGCAACACCCGCGGCTTCGCGTCCCACCCCCCTCCCCCTCCCCCGACGCATCTCGCGGATTCTATTTTATCCCTGTTTATCCCCGCGTTTATCCCCGCCGCGCTGACCGACCTATGCCGATCGCAGTCAAACAGCGCACTTTTAACGAGTTTTTTTCGCAAGGCCCGACCGCGATTGTGCTTTTGGCCGACAAATTGCAGTGGATCATTAACGAGATGAAAGCCCCACGGTGCATCCCCATTAATCGCGACTGTCAACTGTCCGCAACGCTGATTTTCCGCTCACATATATTGTATGATCGGATTTTTAAAGTGGGAGAAAAGAAAACACTTCATATAGAGCCACATATAAGAAATATCAGTTGAGTCCTTTGTCAATAAAGAGAAAAGTATTTTACATTATGACATCTAAAACTCCATAGATACTCCAACATGTTATTTTTCTTCTTATGTACAAATTATCTATATCTAGATTTATAAACTTTATCTTGGTCAATCATAAAAAAATACATAAGCTAATCATTAAATATTAATTTTTCTAAAAATTAATATCTATAATCTTATAATATTATAAGATTTAAAACATATTACTATTTTTTTATAGTTATGTGTAATTCAAGGGTAATGATTAAATAAAAAAAAATAACTACGAGAGAAATGATCAAAAGTAATAATAAAGATTTATTTGTCACAAATTTTTCACGATATCGTGTTTAACCGATCGACTAGAGCAGCCAATTTTGGGGACGCGGAGGTCGACTATTGCACCCGGAGGTCAGTGATGGTGGCGAACGCGAAACGGCCAAAGGAAACAAGAGGTTGACGTGGGCAGGAATAGGACAAGGGTATAGCGTGGTGAGCGCGAGAGGTAGGGGGTCAGGCCAGTACGGAGAAGCACTAGTAACGTGTATTTGCAGGCCGGCTCGATGCATAGTTAATGATTTGTCAACCGAACCCCCCTGCTGGACCGCGCCACGAACCTGACTAGGCCATACATTATAAGCGGCCAGATACCGGCGGAGTGACCGGCCGACACGACGCTCGCAACCACGTACATAGCGCGCTAATCAACTATTCATTTCTGTCGTTGCCTCCTGGCACAGTCGTTCGTTTGCAACAACGACCTTCCACAGAATCGAAAACAAGTGCGAACGAAAAGTCCGTTTTAATCAACGGACTCTTCCTTGAATTCTGCGACATGCACAATCCTTCCAATTTTGCGAGCATTTCATAACGGCAGCGTTTTGCACAGAAATATACATCTTTTGTAAAATACTATTTTGTATTCAAAATTTTTGTTTTTTATTTCTTTTAAAAGTTAAAGAATTATCTTTTTACGATTTTTTATTTTATATATACAAGGTATATTTCTGTCCTCCCTACCATTACTATATTAATAATAGCTCAGGATTAATGTAACCGATTCGCTTGTCCTCCGTGCTCGCATGTTCGTCTACCATGCATCGCGTTTACCTTCATGCGATCGTCTATCTCCACTCAACGATTCCAGCGAAAACCGTGAGCAGTCGCGCCGAAATGAAAAAATGGTATATATTCACCTACATGCCGCGATTTCGATTTGCGTTTCGCGACGTGCCGTGCGACCGCGCGTGAATTCGGATTAATCGCGATTTCGCGGACGCGCGTACCAATTCCCACATATGTCTCAAAGAGCTATGACCGAAATCGGTCGGCGCGATAGCCTGCAGTGGAGATTCGGAATACACGTGTGCATGTGTGCGTCGTCAAAAACCATTTTATAAATGAAAGGAATGACCATAGTGGAATTGGCTACGGAATATTGGAAGGATAAATCAAAACAACCCCGATGGATTGGAGAGTCGACATGTGCATTGGTTTTTTCCTTTCTCTCTCTCTTTTGCGCTTTTTTAAATTATAGATTCCTTTCTATTGATTTTGTCGCAGATAGATTTTTAATAATTAATTAAACCTCCAGAATTGGAATTAAATACATCGAATTGGTAAAGACACTTATTACGGATTGTAAATCCAGGTTCAAACTCCGAATAACATGATATTTTTCGTATTAAGTTCTTTAATAATTTAAAAGTTAATTCGATTATTGAATTAAGTATGTGAACTTACTGTTTCGAAAAAAAACTGTTATTTAATTAAATAATCGGCACGCAATTTACGAAGTTGAAAAAAAATATAAAACATTCGCAGAAATGTTATTAGACTATCTAAATTCAGCCCGGCCGAGAATGGCGTTTTCTTTAATTAATTGTATAATTAAATATTGCTACACTAAAATTAATTAATAGCGCGTGCTGGCTACTGCATAATTAGATTATCCACGGATAATCGGTGTTGAAATATACCATGGCTCGACCAGCCCTCGACAACCCTAATAACCAATTAATGGTTGACCACATTATTCAGAAGGACTTGCGGTTTTTTACGAAGCCTCTACCTACCCCGAAGGATTGCGGTTTACGATCACGCATGATTAACCCAAAACACTAAAATCACCTTTCCATGTTTATCTTACTCCATATATGTATATAAGTTTTTACACATTTTTATCAAAAAGTTTTAAAGCTCTCACTTATATTATTTACTTAGTATTTATAATACTTATATTATTATTTTTAATTATAAAATTGAATTATATCAACCTTGATGTCTAACATAATTCATTGAAGAAATAAACATGTCTTAATTTTACAGAAATTCATAAAATATATTATTTAAATAACAGAAAAATTTATTTTAAGTAATATTTTTACAAAATACTTTAATTTATAGAAATATTATAACTCTACATTAATTATATGTTATTTTATTTCAATGATTTACTAACATGATTCTGTACTTAATGTATTTGTAAAGCATTTTCCAGTCTCAATCACATATATTATTTCTCACACAACAATTTTTCCCTACAAGATTTTGTATTTCTAATAATAATTGACCTATCTTCTTTATAATATCTGACGTTTCTATTTTGCATCATTAGTATTGTGATGATCTGTGGTTTGCACCACGGAAAATTTAAATTATCACAATATTGAATCGTGCGATTTACGTAGGACAAATCGACGTTTCGCTTCGCGGATTATCCGAATAATAATAGTAATAAAGTCAGCAATGCCCGCGCGGGGCGCAAACAGCGCAGATAAAGTGACATTCGCGTTAAGGCGCATTAACGCCCCGGACGTTAGTGCACGTCATTAATTAAATGTAAGAGCCGATGGAGTGGTGTGCGGTGGTTAGAGGCTGTAGACAATCTCCAAATATTTGCGAGAACGAATATCTTACCTAAACATCAGCACGGCGACGGGCGACGGTAGTTTGCGACCGCCGCGCCGCGCTTAACTACAGACCCCGTGCGCAAACGAACCCGATTTCTGAATGCACCGACCGATCCGATCGCACCGGAGAAACCGGGTCCCCCTCCCCTCCCCACCCCTTGATTTTTTCCCGTGTGATTTTGCAACGAGCAAATATTTGTGACAAACAAAAACAAGTTCGACGTACCAAATCGCATTAATATGGTTCAAAAATTTCACTCAGAAATTTATTTAAAACATTACGCGAAGTATATACGCGTGTACGTCACTCGGCCGAATAAAATGGACCTCTAATACCGATTTTATTATTGCAGTCATTATATATAAATATATGGATTGTCGTAAATAAGAAATAAAAATATCATCACGCTGTCATAAATTCGATTGCGTTATTTTACATTTTACCGATGCAATCATCTTCAGCTACAAAAATATAACACGATACTGTCAAATTGTATCCAGTTACAAAAACATTAACATAAATTAAACATCGCATCTTACGAGTTCTCGGTTGTCTTCGGTCTCGTTTTCATAATTTTTGACGTACAATTCCACAATGGACACAAAGCGATCGCGACACGCCGACTGCACAGATATCTTTCGTACAAATCGATTCGTGGCTCTTCCAGGCGAATCCCCGCTGCGTTCGTGGTACGTTTTATGGTGTTACGTAATTGTTCGCCTCGCAGCATGGGACGAACACGCCCCAGGTCGTTCATTTATCCTGGCGGGTCCCCGCAGAACCCTGCCGGGCCCATAATTTCGTCCGTAATTTGTCATGACTTACCCGGAGATTATCGGTCTCGCTGACAACTTTTCGGCTACCGTTTACAAACGGGTCTCCTTTGCTGTTCCCTTTTACAAAGAACCGTGATCATGAGACGGATTAAAGGAATGTCATACCGATCATCTCTCTTCGCAAGACAACGAAGAATCAGAAACACGACTTTCAGTGTAACACCGATCGAATGTGTTGACTCAGATTTTAATTAATATGTTTAACGAACAACAGACTGCGTTTGAAACATTAAAAATTTGCAAACAATTATCGAGAGAGTAAATAATTGTCTTACATAGATTTTGCAATTATTCCGAACTGTTAGATTTTTATCTCATATTTTAATCGTTTAAGATTTAAAAATTTTTTAAATGGTGATATATTAGAAAATAATATTCATAATAAATGCTTATAATAAATATTAAAATAATTTACTTGTTATTTGCATTAAAAAAGACATTTAAATATGCTTAAAATTAAAATTTACTTGTTATTAATAAATTTTCTTGCAGAAAAATAAATTAATAAATCTAAACTTTGTATTCTCGAAAATCTAAGGACATAATACTAAACCATAATATTTGCACGCTTAAGTCTCATTGTTAAATTTTAAAAATATCCGCTCTAAATAGATACTATGTCTAATAGATAAAATAGGGTTACATACAAATCCTCAATCGCGATATCAGTCGGCGAGTCAGCGAGTCAGCGAGTTCCTGAATAAGAAACTTTCGCGTTCATTCTTCGTTCCTGGAAGAAAATCGTCGCGACGCCGAGCATCGTTTGCCGAGCACACAACGCGATTTGATTCACTTGCTCCCTCGGCTTCTTCCCGTTTTTGCGCGCATATGTATGTGCGGGACTTTACGCATACACATCTATAAGTTTATAGAGGGTAGAAGACTAGTGCAGGTCGTAGTGTCACGAGCATACGAAAGAAACGAGAAAGAGAAAGAGAGAGAGAGAGAAGAACGGACGCACATAGATAGAGAGAAAAAGACGGAGAGAAACGGCGCGAACAAGGGTGTACGCGTGCTCTCTTTGCTTGTGTGTACGATGTCAATATTATACGACAAACACACTTAAATAGGCTTAAAATACTAACAACCACCTCGCGTCCTCCGCCGCTGTGTGAATTATTCGCGTGCGATGTGTGCGACTTTATAGAAGTGCGTTTAGCCACGTCGTTATGTCGCCGGTGTGGAAATACTCGCCCAAATGATATGACCGTTCACGACCACTTAGTCGGTTATGCATCCAGTTTCATCTGATCCAAGGATAATAATATGACGTTACATGAGCCGAATATATACACAAATTTAACTATGGCTTTATTTTATTCATTTCATAAATAGAAATAATAATAAAAGTAGAAAGCGCTTGAAATTTTTGATGTAATCAAGTTGTATACTTGACTTTATAGATTACTTGTCATTGTTTTCTATTGCAATTCTTTTCTTGTTGTGGAAATTATCTATTTTTATCATGTATCATAATTTACAAAAATTATTTGGACGTTAATGTAAAATTATTTGTAAATTTCGTTCTATTAGAAAAGAAAGCTTTTATTCGATTATTAATTTTTCAGTTTTCAATTTTGTGAAAATAGCTTCGACTGCAAAAGGTTAAAGTTAAAGGTCTTAAGTTCCGTATCTTATAATTAAAGTAAAGTGTAACTGCTCTGAGGAACCGGTAAAGGTAGGAGGGACCAGGGAAAACCGATGCGCAACGTATGAATTGAACGGCGATGTCTATTGTTGCGTGGAACGCAACATTGAAGTTGTAAGAGCTAACGAGATCAATGCTTAGATTCGGCACTGGTGACCGGTTGTTTGCTGATTGGCTTAAATCAGCGTTAAGCTGATCCAATCCAATCCGTGCTGCGAGGCAAGCGGCCCCTTTTCTGCCCTTTCTGTGGAGCCAAAAACTTTGGGGTGAAACGCCCGTACATCCCGATACACGCGCAAAAGAACTTAAGGCTACAGGATACATTTAACGATAGGATTAGAAATCGAGATTCTTGTACGGCCACAAGGTCGACTTATCGATCAAGCTCACATCCTGCAGTTTCGATCTCGATTTCGAGATTCGTCAGGGATGTCCCGAAAAGCATATTTTGCAGAATGCTCAGGAATATCCTTTTGTTTTGTATGTACAAAAAAATTTGAGATATTTTGTATTTCTACAAGACATAATCCATTTTTTTAAATAAAATTTAATTATTACTTACGATTGAGATGCGCAGCGGTGAAGTCGCAGCTTAGATCTCCTTCTCTTCTCTTTGTTGTCCTCCATTGCAGCTCCTTCACATGTCACTTGTACAAGTCTCACGCGCGAAAACACAGTTAATTACCGAGCGTGTATTAATCATCAGAGAAACGAGACATTTTGTACAGCACTCCCAACGTTAATTGCACACACGTCACTTTGCAGTCCGCTGTGATGCTCACTTTATTGTATTGCGATGAAAGAATAAAGCGTAAAAGCATGCTCATATGAAACTATTATCCGCTTGATTCCCATTGTATTTTATTAATTAGCAACGGCAAATCTCGTGCAATTATCGATGTATCCCGAATTTATGCTACGCGATTGATAAATATAAAAATGCCAAGTTAATTAATGGCTTACTAATTAAACATGTCGCTTAATTTGGAGTCAATTACATCCATTTACATTCCGTGACGTTCCGTTAATGATTGAAAATTTTGAAAGTAAAATCGGTAGCTTCAACTTTACAATCATACGACACAACGCGAGTAATAACATATTGAATTAAATAATTAAAAGCGACAGCGTCCGAAGATTATCTGAAAATATACAATTGAGAATTCAATATTGCAAAATATAATTCAATTGCGTAAATTTAATGAAATGTGTATATGTACTATTAATAAATAATAAATTGATACATCAATTTTCTGCTACTTAAGTTATCGATCCGGCGAAATAGTATAACACATATTATGCTCCGCACTCTCAAAATTAGGAAGCAAAGTGTGTTTAATTATAAAAATTCCAAGCATGACACAAAGTATTCGAATTCACGTAATTACCTCATAATTAAATAAATCATTATCAGTCGTAAGTATATCATAATATGATAATTATTCCTAATCTCTATCATCTTAAATTGCACAATTCTTCAAATGAATAAACACGCGAAACTAATAGATTATTATCTGCTAATAATAGAAGTAGCACTTGTCCCGATTGTTATGATTTATTAAATATGAGAGCTAATTAATCGTACCTACTGATAATTACTAATAATAGAGAACAATTGCATTCTTCTTATCGCGACGACGCGTCGTATCGAAGAATACTGAGTCTACTTGTTTTCGCCATACGGATAACAATACAGCGGCCTTGGATATAAAACAACTGTACGTTACATAATTGAAGGCCGTGTCCTAACATATTTCTTTGAAATGTTACTTTGAATGTTTAATACTTTATACAAAATAAATTTATTTAAAATGTTCCTTATATTTTTAATTGAACGAACCATCTTTGCATTACATTTCTAAATTTCTTTTAGAATCGAAAAATTATTTTTATGTGTTAATATGTTATATTTTATGTTAAATTTTCATACTCCAAGAGGAATAATATTAAGTAATAAATGAAAAATATTAATAAATTAAAATAAAAAATTAACATTAATTTAAAGATAGATAAATCGCTCGAAATATTGCTTCAGTAAATGATTGATGCCGCAGTATGTTTACGAATCGTTAATCTAGTTAATTAATCAAATTTATAATCGATAATTGTTTGTAAAGAATAATTTTTAAGAGTTGGTAAGAAACGATATATGAAATAAATCACGGTATTACCTGTTTGCTTGAGCGTTGCCGAATAATAACGCGGCGACCTTACGTACATAATAGTATTTCATATGCTATAATAAGCATCAAGATTGAATTGTTGTCGTCTTGAAATATTTAATGTATTATAAAATAATCACACAATGTTTTTTGAAACACAGTAAGATTTTAAACTAATTTCGATGACTAATATTGCAATCTAAATATAATTGTTGAAAGAATAAGATATACAATGTCTGTTAAATTAAGAAGTATTTATGTAAATTAATTTATTATTATTCTTATGTTCTTCAAATTTTACGCATTTCGAGATTTAAAGAAGATTAAATTCTCACAAAATATGTCAAATATATTTTACTCTATTAAAAGTTAAATTTGAATTACATCCATATGTTTAATGATTAACGTTATTTGAAGTGTACAATAATAATAATATATTAAAGAGAAAAAAACATAAATTAGTAATATAGTGAAAATTACATATATAATTTCATAATTACAATTTTATAATTGTACAGTTACGAAAAAATTCATAAATTGATTAAAAACACCGATTATTAAAATTAGAACGCAAACTTTGTACTCTAAATAATATCGTGCAATGTAAATTAAGGAATCTCCAGAATTACTTGTTTTATGATTTGCTATTGTGCGTTATCTTAACTATCTGAATTATGCTTGATTTGATAAACTGTAACGATGTTCACATAAAGTCCTAAAAATATCCTATGAAATTTTACAGCCGATTTCGAATCATGAATGGCAAGTGGAAGCATCTTCAAGACTAGAATCGTGAAGGTCCAACGATGTGAACATCCTGAACATAAGATCTACGAGACGAGAGAAGCAGAGGAAACTCTAATAGTCAAAACGCCGGACAAAAGTCAAATGTCCGGATGCTGGGCCGTATTGTCCACGGTTGAACTGTCGTGAAATTCAGTTGTGCCTTTTTTGTAAATTCCTTTGACATATTTTCTTTCAATGAGCGTGGCCAGGCGCGCCTCCTCGGACTCGCGAAGAAGATAAACGGGAGAGAAGCAGGAAGATGTCTTTTGATGAGGAAGGGATGAGATGTGTACGAGATTTGTAATGGGTCGGTGATCGATTGTGAGAAACCACGTGTTCGTACCTGAGCTGAAAATATTTATTTCCAGCGAAGAATGCCGCGGCCTGTCTAAGAGACTTGAGGCTACGAAAACATCCTTGAACAAATTTGATCGGCAATTAGAATTCTTGTGATAAAAAGAGCGTTAAGAATAAAGAATATTTCCTACTTGCAAAAAATCGAACATCATTTTGAATGTGGCAATAACTACTGTTAAAAATTACTAATTTCGAAAAAAGTAATGCACTTTATCTAAAGAAACATATGTTTTTGTCTGAAAAGATTAATTATATATTAAATTGTAAATTAACAAATAACGTAACGTCCGCAATTAATTAATAATAAAAGAAATTTAAAATTTAAAATTAAAACTTTAAAATTAACGTCTATCAATACTATATATTATTATCAGATAAGAATAATTAGTAAATTAAATAATTAATAAATTAAAATGTTTTAACAATTTATCAGTAAAATTTTCGATATTCAAACGAATGTTGGTTATCTGATAAAAAATTGCGTTACCGAAGATCAATCTATAAAGTCTTTCCCAGCCAATCTGTCGGGACTGTTACTCGGTGAATACCCCTACGCCGCCCAAACCGCCCCTCGGAAATGTCAGTATTCAAAGCATAACGCCTCTACCAGCCCCTGATCGTGCAATTTCGTCGCTAGCGCTCTTACGAGACTAATGTCGATCGTATATCGTTGGGGCGTGGTGCCTGAAAGAATGTATACGTTACGAGATGATATATCAACGTCGGACGGCAATAGCGCACGGAAAATGAGCAAACCTGTGAGAATTTTGTCCGGCACTTCCGATCGACGAGGAAAGTTTAATACTTCTAAAAGCCGTGTGTCACGTAGAAAGTAGAACTTTAATTTAGCTTTTTAGATTTCTTTATAACTAGGTCATTTGCAGAACGTTTGAACAGACTAATATTAGGTAATTCACAACGATACGCAAGATACTTATGCAAATGAGAATCCAAGTATAATATATGTATAAACATTATTATAATTTATAACATATTGAATTAATATATTTAATTTCTCAAAAAATGATAAAAATTTCGAATCAGAATTTTCTAAAAGCTATGCGACATCAACAAAAAAATCATGCGGTGCATCGAAATAAATTTCTAAAAGAAGATTAAAGTTAGATAAGATATCTTTTGACGTCAGAAGCAACAAGAATTCCATCGGCTCGTGTCAAGTCGTTTGCGAGTAATCCTCGTGACTGTGATGGCGCGAGTACTAAAACAACATTTTAAGCGGACAAACGTGCATGAAAAATGATAACAAAAGGCGTGACCGAGGCGGAACACATGTCCAAACATTAGACACAATGTCCTCCACCGGTTTAGAATTGCATCGAAAGCCCACCACCCTTGGCACCCGCTTTTACCTCTGCCCCTCCCTTCCCCCTTGGTTGTATTCGGCCATGTGCCGCCAACGGCAAAATGTTTACAGTGTGTTACACGGGCATTCAAACCTCGGGAAACGTTCGGGAAAAGCGGTGCCTAAATGCCGTGCAATGGTCAAGAAATAGCCGAGGAGAATGACCGCTGACTGGTGTCACACTCGTTGCCCAATGAATCGAAATTTCGTTGGCGCCTGGATTCTTTGCAGTCGGATCTCATTCATAAGTCTTCTGTCAGGTCACTTTCCTGGCACAGACATTATAAAATTGTCGCCCTTTCTTGACAAGAACATAAAGCGACATTAACGTGTCGCATCATCGTTGTGATATATAATTAATATCGGAAAATAAAGAATCGAAAACTAAAAAAACGGATTATTGCCGAATGTGATTCATGTGACGATTTAACAATATTGCGTATTATAATATAATATAATAGACAAATCTTAAATATAAAATTATTTGATACAAAAATATTTTTTCTGAAAACCAACTTCTAACTTTCAGATACCACGAAATGTTTTAAAAATCGAATTCAATTAAATATTAAGTTTTTTCATCCGCAATTTTTCAGTTTAAAATTTTATTCTCTAACACGAACGACACGTTGCAGAAGCACACTCCCGTTAACAACATGCATTTCCATACGGGTGTACACGCGACGGAATCCCGGAGTTCCGGCAAAAAGACGCGATCCAAAGTCCAAATAAACGTTTCCCCCCACAGAGGCCCATCGTGCCCCATTGAAGATTCACCGCAGGCTACAACAACGTCGGCGCTGCTGCCCTTTCGTCGCCATAGAACGAGTCCTCTTCACCGTATCTCGCTTTCTTCTCGGAGTTACCCCATCATATCTATCGACCCCTCTTCTATTTCGAATCCGAAGCTACACGCCGCCGCTCGCCCCGGGGTTATGAGATTTTATGAGAGCCAAAGCGGTTTACGCGTCCTGGATCTCCTCCGATCTGCTTTTCTCTTCGTATTCCAACAACAATGGCTGCCGCACGAGTACTCGCGAGGCTTCAAGAAGTAATAACGTCGTCACGTCGATTCTGAAAGAGGGTGCGAGTGTAATAACAGTACTTTACAAAACAGTTTTAACAGTTCGGAACTGTGAATACTTTAAGAAACTAAATAAAAATTTGATGTAAAAAATAAAGTTATACTATTATATTTTCTATAATTCTTTTTATCATACTGTTATATTTTATAGGCTTTTTTCAATTTTATAGAACCTGATTTGTTACAATTTGAATTAACTAAAATCAAGTAGCATAATTTAAGAATCTTGGAAATAAAAAATAATCTTACTATGTGATACGCACGCAACTTGAATTTAGAATTTTCCAAGACGCACGTTGTGCAATGCACATTTGTGGAATGTGATTATCTAACTGTGGTAATTTCCCGTCCGAAGCGCGTTTCCGGTCGCGATTGTTTGACAGGATATGAGCGAAGAAGGATGTGAAATTGAGTAATTCGAGGCGCCTTCATGAGATCGATAATCGAATATCGATAGTGTCTTTGTATTCTTCAACGAGATGAAGTCAACGATGTCGAGAGAAGCTAAAAAACAAAATCATTTCTTCCTTAAGTCTTCCGCTTTAATCCTACTTTCTGAAGAAAGTCAAACACGATTGTAAGCGATATCGGGGAAAACCTGTGCGTTACGACACATTCCGACGGCAATAACCTCGCACAAGCAACGGTGATGGAGTAGAAAACGCCCGAAGAAAGCGAAAGAGAGAGAGAGAGAGAGAGAAAGAAAGAGAGAAGGAGAGAAAGAAAAATGAGGGGGAACTATTTTTCTTTCCCTCGTTACGTCTCTCTGCCTCTCTTTCGTTACGAAGAAGGCGGCACGGCGCGGCGTGGCGTCCTCCGTTCTCCGTTCTCCGAGACGTGGACGCTATGTGGGTCGTTCCGTCTCATCTTGTTCCGCGAGCGTTTCGTTCCGGGCCGCCTCGCGAGCCCAACTTGCGTCAATATTTGACTCAAACACGTTAAAACAATACCCGTAGCCCCATAGAGCGCGGAGAGTCGTTCCAACGTGCTTCCCGGAATTTTATCTCGCGTCGGAAAACGCGCCTAACGACTTCCCGCCGCACCGGAGGATTTCGGTGTCGCCGGCGGACGGACGGGGAGCGAAAGGGGATTTCCCGGCGAGCACCAAGAGAGGTCACGTTAACTCGCTGTTGCTGCGCATCGTGCCCCCCTGCCTTTGCCTTCTCTTTAATTTTGCATAAGCTTCTTTCTTCTTCTTCTTCTTCTTTTCTTCGCCCCACGCTTGACGAGCGATACACTATGTGCGAGAATAAATGAGATTGTAACGGAAACGCGTATCTGCTCATGAGATTAAAAGATATCATTGATAACGTATTATAAAGTTCTAAACTTCAAACGCAGGCGACTCATTCGACTCATATAATGTAAGTAATTGAAGATCGACAAGTAATTTTTCCTTTTGATATCTTTGAAAAAAAAAAGTAATCGGCATTATTTCGTAACTTTATGTTGAAAGAGATTAAATGCGTAGATATACAGCAATCTTCTTTCTACTTTCAAGCTGCAGAAGAAATTGCTTATATAAGTTACAAATAAACGCTTGATGAAAAATAACGGTTTCTAATTTCGCGCATTCCACATGTACATCAAAAGAAGAATCATCTAATTTGGATCCGTAAAGCGGAAGTGATGATAACGCTGCGGAAGGAAGAAAGGGGGATGCGCGCGTAGAGAAACGCAATAACACCGTGCGCTCTCGCTTTTCTCTCCTCGTCCTTTAAAAGACTCGGAATATTGTCCTGCAGTGCAAACAGTCCCAGACACATTCTGCGTTCCACTTTGGAGCCGGAGGCTGCGCGACAAGACGCAACTCGCCGCGGCGTGTTTGCCCGCAGGCAAATGTGTTTCCTTAGGCTGTCCGAAATGTTTGGACGGGCCCGTGCACGCCCGCATAAGTGTTCAATGATTCAATGGTAGGCACCAGAGTCGGCGGCGCGGATAAAGGGCCACGGAGGGAACGTCCATCTTTTCGAGCACCTGCAGAAATCTGCCGTGATTCGTCGCCGCCAACGCGCTTAGTTCGATGTCCTACGACCGGTAACCAGGTCTCATCTATCGATTGTCCTAAAAAAAAATTGTGAGTCGATATCGCGGCAACCGAGAAAACAAATTTCCTATTAACAATACTGGAGCATTAATTTAAAAATCGTCATTTCCACGGTGCTGTTCATTAAGATAAAGTGACTAAATTTGGATCAAGTATCTATCAAATGCGGATCAAAAATTTGACTAATGAGTCACTAATGAGTGATATTTTTAAACTGTTCACTTAAATTTTGTTCTCTCGTATATTAATGACCTTGTAAGAAAAGAGAGAGGGAGAGAGAAAGCAAAATTTAAGCAAATAGTTTAAAAATATCACTCATTAGCGACTTTTGAAATTGGTCACCCTAACTTACGTCGCGCAATTAATGTTAACGTTTTCATTTCAACGCAGATGCGCGTACTTAGGAACATAATGTTTGCAATATAATGTGAAGATATTAAAGAAGATAAAGCTACGAGACTGAATCTATCTCGAATTGGATGAAAAGAACGCCATTCTTTACGATATCTCACACTACCCACAAATTGAACGCAGTTAATACTACGTTCTCCATTTTCATTTTGCTTGATAGCGGCGGTCGTAGTGCAATACCGTTAAATTTCACATCGCGCTGTTCGTTTTCCTCGCGATTACATGTCACGCCGGTATCTGATGTCATGACAGCGAGATATCGCGGCGTGATATCTGAACGCTAATGGCTCTCTCCACGTCCACGTGCCGATCTCGCGGGATCTCGAGGCGGCGTCATGTGCCGCTGCCATCTTACACGTCGTCACGTCGGCAGGTATACGGGTATCCGTCCCATTTGCAACTAGTCGCATTATTGTTAGCCCGAGGTATCTCTGCCATACCGCGTGGTACACACGCCGCCTGTGTACACACATATCTCCGGTTCAGGCAGGTAGGTAGATAGGTACGAGGTCTCCCCCCTTCCTTCCGCCTCGTCCTGAGACCGGGTGGGTCGTGCACCCATACGCGTGCGTACGGGCACACATACGCGCACCTAAACCCTCGCCGGGACGTGACGGTACGCGAGAGTTAGGCGTGTACGTGTGTCGTGCGTGTGTGTATGTGCGCGAGAGAGCGGGTGTACCCAGGGGGGGGTGGCGTAATATAGAGAGCGGCTAAAGGCGGACGTAATTTCCTGCCCGCCTGACAACGCTGCAGACATGTTTGCGCAACCAACACACGCAACCTACTTAGAGCCTACATGTGTCTCTACGACAATGCGCCAACACATGCCTAATCTATTCCCGGCAGGTATACGGCGGGGACGCGGCGAGCGTGCTGCATCTCCGTGCACGTACACGCGTCTACGTGTGTGCGTGCGCCGTTGCGCGCGGGCTCGCTCACGGCATGCAACGTCTACAGCGGAGGGCCCGAGGGGCTTTGATCGGAGTGCCGAGGAGGGATATTCAACGGAGGGCTGGCGAGGAGGCGCGAGGAGGGTGCCGACGCGTTGGATGTAAGTTTGCGAGGAAGTAGTTGCACAGTATTAACTCGGTCGATGCTTCCCGATCGGCTTGTAGCATGGCATAATAAGTGGATGGGTGCATTAACTCGAAATGAGATCCCTGCGAATTTGTATTCTTGCATTCTTCGAGTGCATTTTTTCGAATGTAAGAAGACTCTTTCGCGTCTTTCGAGGATGATTTAAATAAACTGCACGCACAAGTGACAGACGATCCTTTTCTATCCTTCGTCTCTTCATGGTGCGTCCTTCATGGTGGAAATTCAAGAGCTTTTGATTGCGATCACAAAATCGCACATGTAAATAAGCGCATACCAAGAGTCTCGGGGTGTTCTCCATCACGCGGCTTAGCGTCTCGTCGCTTTGAACCCTCATCACGTATCTGTGTCAATTGCTCTTCGTATTACGAGGATTTCTGCGAGTATTACCAGCATCTTCAGTTGAACATAACTGATGTATGCAGCAGGCCTCCGCTGGCGCGCGCTGCTTGCAAAAACGACATCCCGGGGTATAAGCTGTTGAAAGTTGAATCGCACGCTGGGCAAGGAGCACGGGGCTCTTGTCCAAATACTGACTCACTACGACAACAGTGGATCTACCATCTTCATCTACGTCATAGCGGCGAGCAGGGGGTCGAAAGCTCAGCTGATTGCCTGGTATCACCCGTGGGGAAGAAACAGTCGGTTGTTTGGTGTCACGTGCGGGAGACGATGCATCGATCGAGCACGCACGAAGAAATGAATGCGTTTTCATTTTCGGCACCGATTATTCTTAATAATTAAAATCTATACTAGCGTAACTCAAATAACGTATGATGATGTATGATAACATAACAATTTAATTGTAAACATCTTTCAATCATAAAAAAATTAATTTTCAAGAAAAGAATTTGCGGTAATATTTTCGTAAAGTGCTTTAAAAATTCTCTGAAAATCATAAAATGTGTCACATTAAATGGCGTGTCAGTCGAATCCTCGAAGCAAAGGGGCATGCAGGAGCTTAAATCGTTAGGGCGCGTGTTGAGGGTGAGAATTAAGTGTGTCGGCTTACAATAATATGGGCTAATGCTATGCAAAACAGAGCCGGTTATTTCTCATCCAAAACGAGCAATCAACGAAGCCTTCAATTTAAAAACTGCTGGCAAATAATTGAATTATGGATATTACATTTTTCTCACAAAGAGCAATAAATTCCATATGACCTGCAAAAATGTTTGCAACGCTTTTATATTCATTCTTTTAAAGTGCAATATCTTCCCCTCTAAAGTATTACAGAATATTAAGGGCAATTCTAGAATATCTCATTCAGTTTACTCGAGCGCAGAGGACACGCGCTATTGTTCGCTCTTTTAATGTTCCGGGGATATTCCTCGGAGGATATCTCTGTACGGCACCCAGAGGATGTCCTTAGGCTATTTGAAATGCCAGTGGCGTAACTGGGGCGCGGTTAGTACGTCTCCACTCGTAAATGTCAATTTAACACAGACGTGTCGCGTAATATCAATTTGTTGCCGTTATACACAAACATCCTTTACGTCAGGCGATTCATAATTAGTTGTTATATGATTTTCGCCGCGTTTGATAAATATACATTATTTACATTCCACATCGTACTTCAATTTATTCTCCCGTTACGGTTAAGCGAACGGAAAATTGCACAATTACATTCCCGCACGCAAGTTTGTTGTCTGCTTTCCGCGATTTTGCAAAATCGATTACGGAATTTGTAATTGCGTGAATTTTTTAATGAAATTTTCCCGCGTATTCTGCCTGCGTTACACAGATGCACGCACAGACGCGCGCAATCAGACGGGCCGAAATCGCGCTGATAATTAGCCTCCATAATGGATCTCCCCCCTCTCCCCCGTATATCTTCCAGCCTCTCTACTTCCGCTTTCAACTTTAAATCTGGCCGGCTCGTCGGCTCAACCGTTGCGCAATACTATGGCCACCATTATCTTTTTCCTAGTCGAATGTAAATGCAGGCAATATCGCAATGTTGGCGCCAATGGTCCGCGCTCGAGTGACTGGTGCTGATTGATGTTGCGATGTTTGGCCAGAGGGTTGTTTCTGCGCACCCCACCCCCGACGGACCCAATAAGCACCTCACGCACACGCGCGCGCGCGTGCACACGCGTGCCCGTCCACCTACGCCTAGCCTCCCCGAAGGAGGTGATGCCATTGTTTACACGAGCTGCAGCCCGTCTGTCGCGAAACCTCTTCCGCCATATCCCTTAGGAGAAGGTGGGAAGGGCTCCCGGCTTTAAACCGTCCCTCTGTAACGGCCGCCACACGACTGACGACATCAATTTGTTGGACTTCGATCATGGGAATTGATCGCCGATGGTAATTGTCGAGGACTACGTGTAGACGTTTTTCGCGAAACACTACATACATTTTATATCAGTTATTATTACAGTATCAATAAATATGTCTGTACGTCTATCCATTCTTTGATTTCTTGTTCTCAGATAGAACAAGAAATCACAAAGATGTCGAAATGACTCCAAAATGTCTTAATTATGTCATTTTATCGCTGCTTTAGCGTTATGCTTTGATGTCAATACTATGTCATTATAATTTTTGTTCTATCTGGGTTATGTCTATTTCAGCCAATTTAGATTAACTTTAATCTCGGTTTAACTTAGTTTTTATCTCTTTCCAAAAATTAAGAAAGAATAATAAGTAAGTTAAACTGAGATTAAAGTTAATCTGCGTTGATAAAAATGGACATTAATAGTCAAATTGTTGGAAACGATTATACATATAGCTTCAAGTTAATTATAGTTGACCGTCGGTGTTAACAAAGAAAATATATTCTTCTTCATCTTTTAATGTCTCATATTACACATTTAGATAAAATTTAAATATATTTTTTTGCTAACTGTATGATCTTCTTTAACAGCATCATATGACAAAAAAACGAATATTTATCAAACAAAACTCTCTCTCTTTCTCTCTCTCCCCTCTCTTTTCCCCACTTCTCTCCCAATAGCCCGTTTCATCGCATGGTTATCGAAGCAAAAAAAGTAGTGATGAAAAAAGCGGAGATACAAATCCCGGTGGATGAGCATGGAGATCGTTGGAGTGCGGAAACAGCACCGATTGGATAAACAAAACTGTTTATTGGTAAACGTAATAATTGTCTCATATTTTCTATCGGCCATTTCACGGATGATTCGGTATCTAATACTCGCTGCGAATATAACTTTAACCAAGTGTGTCGCGTTGAAAACGTAATGCTTCCTAATAAAATCTTTAAAGAGTCTCTTTATGACAGTTCTGTTTAAGAAAAATGAAAGATGTTACCCCGAAAAAAATTTTGTTTTTCGGACAGTTACTGTTTTACGTTTCAACAGAGGCTGTTTTATTCTTCCCAAAGCATAATCATAATAATTTTGTAAAAGTAAATATCTACAAACTATATAACACAAATAATCACATTTTACATCTTTTAATCTTCGACAGTTCGCAAAGAAGATGCCAATAACGAGATATAATGGACGGCAGAGGTGTCATTGTTTCATTGGCGTGGTCCGACGATTTTATTTCGCGACTGCAACAACGATAATGAAATTCGCGCAACTGGCTGTATGACGCCGAATTAAAATCGAGTTAAAATCACTCGCGCGTATGAACGTGGCGCCCGTTAAAATTCGTCCAACGAATGGCGATATATCGCCAGACGAATATATCGTCCGGTCCTGGTTTGACCCCGAGCCCCCGTCCGCCGCCCCCTCCCCCTCTGCTTCCTCAACCTCTGTCACCCGATCCGCACCCCGTCGCCGTGCCCGCGGCCCGAAAGTGCATTAATTATACGAATGTGGACGTGCGCGCGGTACGGGAATATTTTAATCTACTTAAAAAGCCATCCGTTTGAAAGTAATTATCGCGATGAAATTAAAATGTCAACGGGGGCGGCAAGCGCGCTCGTGTTTGTGCTCCGCGAGCGCCGCGCGCGTCCTGTTTACCTGCAAATCTAACTAATCTAAATGGTAATGTGCGACGGAATTACGATACGCGGCCGTAGCCACTCCCCGGATCCCTTTCAGTCCACCGATTCACTCGCCGCCTCACTTCGCTCCCCCTCCTTCCTCATCGTCGACGCGTTAACAAACGTTTTCCGCTCGTAAAAATGTCCATCGGTTGGCTTTCGGTACGTGTGATGAGTTTTAAATTCGTAATGAGCTCGGTTATTTGAAGGTAGATTTACGGCGAGTGTGAAACACGATGAGGAAATGAGAGATGATAATGTTCTCGGGGATGTGAGAACTCACATCGACACACGTTTAAGTTGATTGTTATATACGCCGCTACGATATATCAATGCTAATATCACGGTATCTTTATCAATTACTTATATATAAATATACGTATCGAATTGATTTCGCTTCTATAATTTTTATTTAGTTCTCTTTTATCTAGTATTTCACGACGATGACGCAAATGGCAAGGAAACGGATTTGCGCGAGTAGCGTCGTACGTGAGACCTCGAGTCTTTCCTCCAAGGGGAATGCAGCACGCATCGGGCACCACGGCCAATTTCAATATTTGCAGAAACTCCGACGACGAAAGTTTCACACGATTCGCAGGTAAAAGCAGAAACGTCCGCGTTGGTTTAACAATTCTTTTAGCGTTGTGCGAGTAGGATAGGCCCCGCGCGTAGCAAGTGACAAGCAATGCCCAACATCGTTCGATCATCTTGTTGGCGTAATGTTTTATTTGCAGGGACAATACAGATGGCAATGAAGCTGCAGCCTCAGATTTCTAATTGTCATAGACATGTGGAATTATTTTTTAATTATTTTTATCAATTCCTCAAAGTTCTTTTTCACATCACATAAAAAAAACAGAGAAGACATTTTTTATTTATATATTTAATCTTCTTGTTTGATTACTTGTTTGCTGAAGCTTCAAAATTACTAACAACATAATTTATGTTCCATTATACTACAGTGAATTTCATACATGAATCTATTTATGTATATTTATCATCAAGATCTTTGTATTTCTTCTAGATTATTTTACTTTTAAAAATTAGCGCTTAGAAATTGTTATTTCTTAAAATTTTAATGATTGAAGAGATTCAAAGACTAACGAATCCTTTTATTAATATACATATACTTATCTCATACNTAAATGTATCGACATCGCGCGCGCGCGCACGCAGGAGGTCGTCGGACAATCTTCGCGAGGCGGCAAGACGATGCTGGGAGCGTATGCCGGCGAATGGCCAAAAGCGGCCTCCACGGGGGTGGAGCTGCAGGTCCAGCAATCGACCGCGTGAAATCGACCACCTCGCACTACTCCTCCACCCGTTCACCCCCGCCGCTCTCTCTTTCTCCGCATACCGCCGTCCTGCGAGATTCCCTCTCTCCCTCTCTCCTTTTCTCCCTCCCTCCCTCCTTCTCCCCGTCTCACTCTCTCTCTCTCTAGCGCTACCCCCAATTCCACTATCCGCCCTCGTGCTCGTTGTATTATCGTACGGCCGCACAGGCTAGCCCCTACATCGTCAACATGTCCGGAACAAGCAAGCGCGCTCGCGCACACCCTCACAAGCGCGCACCACCTCCACATACGCGTGGATACAGGCGCGCATGGATGTCGGCGTGTGCTTCGGGGTACGCGAGAGCACTATCGCCCCGGCAATGTACCGCGTCGGTGTGTGACGTGATTAAACCGCCCGTTTCCAACCGCCCTCTTGCCCCCTTGCCACCCTTCCTACCTCCGCTCGCAGGGAGCAACCACCCTCGCCCACCCTCGCCGCATCAGCCGTCCCGTTCCCTCTCTGCCTTCCTCTCGCCCCAACCTCTTCCTATCCTCCCCGGCGGCGCTCGCTTGCCGCGGCTCGCCAACAACTGCCGGCGGCCAACATGGCCGCCGCTAATTAGCGCCTAATTATTATTTATTGCATCGGACGCGACCCGCGCTCGATGCCCGCACCGCCAACCGTCGCGACACACCACGTAATATGACCGGCACTACTCTCCGCCTGGTTGCCCGCGGGCGAAAAGCCAATCGAGGCCAGGATACGATTCGGCACACGCCCGAAATCAATCTGGGTTGTCGCCGTTCAACGAGCGGACAATTTCGCAGCATCGTGGTCGTTATATGATGTTTAGATGAAAAACCAAATTGGGATAAATCCGCGCAATCGTAAGATAACTTATTTATACTTCTGCCTTATCCTCCATCCTTATCCTTCAGACACTTTCTTCCTCTGGCCCGAGTCCAAAAATGCCATTATACGATCGCGATAATAAAGAAAGAACGTTCTTTTCGGTACACTAATTGTAAGTAGTTGTAACACTTCTGACAGTTGTTTGAAATTTCTTTAAATTTTAAATCGCACATTTACATCTACGCCCGAGACCTGTCCAAGGTTGTGACACGGAGTCTGGTTGAGCTAAAAAGAAGAATGACTGAAGAGTTATAAAGGAAGAGGCTACAGAATGAGTGAACAAAGTTTGAAGAACGGCATATTAAAGGGAGGTTCTTCACGAAGATTATGTCGTGGCTGTTAGTTTGTACTCTCTTCCTCGCGGTAACCAAGAGCAATTTTTTGAAGATCGCGTCAGACGGTTCCCAATTCCACAGGCAGCTTGTGAACAGGCGATGAGGAGGTGGCGACGGAGGGAAGAGGAGGGGGTGGTAGTAGGGGGTAAACGGGAGGTGAGTTGCGGCCGGATCGGTTGAGTTAAGTCGGGTTAGGTCGAGTCGAGCAGGGGTACCAACAGGGCGGTCGCAAATATTGGTATTTGGCAAAGACTATCCTTGATCCGTGTCGCTCTTTCTCTTTCTCTACACCTCCTTGTCATCTCGCTCTTCTGGGCGCGCGTACATTCTCTCTTTCTCTCTCTCTTTCTCTCTCTCTCTCTCTCTCACGCTCTAACGTAGGATACTTTACCATCTTCCACCCGCGTATCATTCTCGCCAATATAACTGAGAATGAGACGCCGACCAAATACTATCATTCCGCGACCTTGCTCCACGCGCGTTCCACGGAGTTACACAGTTACGAAAACATCCCTTCGTTAACACGAATGATTAGCTAGCTTCCAAATGAGACGCTGAAGATTTACGATACAATATTACGTTAACGACAACCTAATTAATTACGACGTGGAAAAACAAGAAGCAGAAATGTGCGTAATGGAGAAGAGACGAATTAAAAAGTGCTCCTGTGCTCCCAACAAATGCTTAAATATCTCAGCTTAAAATAATATAGATAAAATATTGTTATTTATTATGTTTTCAAAACTTTTAAAATAAATTTAGGAATTAAACTTTACTTTTCACCCAGTGAGAAATGATTGGTCAAATCGATATCGAATCGACATCGATTCGATGTCTTTTGCATCGAAAAGGCATCAATTCGACGTCGATTCGATGTCTTTTCGATAATCATTTCTCACTGAGCATTTAATACTATTTAAAACGCACACATGATAATTTTACTATATATAATACCTAATTATATAGTTATCATTAGACACTACATTATGTAACGCGCCATCGTTTATAACCGGTTGAATACATGATTTATTAAAGCGGTTAATATTGTTAACACGTAGCTAATATTCCAGAGATATATGTTCCACTCACCACCAATTGGTGTTATCCCACATCCTAATGTAAGTAAAGGCGTTACTGTTTATTCAGGCCCGCGTTATCACCTTCTCAGCACTGAGAAATCTTCTAGATAGCCTTCTTCAGCCTTGGTTTCGGCTTCGTAAAGCACATTGCGGTATCTTTCTTCTATAAACTTGCTTCATTCAGATCGACATTTAACAATATCTTTTACATTGTTATAACAATTAGCGCTTCAAACAATGATTTATTCAAGCTTATATGAGATTTAACAACAAGAAAATATAATTTAAATATTATTGCTAAATATTGCTTGCCATTTAAAAATTACAAATAATTTAACAAATTGTAAGTTACATATTATTTTTTTAATCGTATTTCTCGTATATTTCTGTAAGCAAATCAAAAGCATTGTCCTTTTAGAAAAAAATGTCTAATGAACAATTAGTAAGAATTGATTAGAAAAATATTAATAAAATATAAGAATAGAAAGTAAAGAATCGTTGAAGAACCCGATTTCCAGATGAAAGCTTATGAATGAAAGCTTCTACGAGAAATGATTGTAAAAATTCTTTAAGAGAAGGTAAAAAAGTACTAGGAAGATCGAGAAAAAAATATATAGAAAGTAAATATGTAGAAAGTAGTGCATGATGTAGAACAAGTACATGACTACTTAATTTTTAAACGACGATAATTCGTTCAGATATGAGATACGTTTGTAAGAGACATGATTATCACCTAATTCATGTTGATTATTATAAAAGATATTACAGTTATCGCGCAGTTTAGCTGCGATCATTCTATTGAAGAAACATTCTCAGATAATTATCTGTTGTTTATACAGTTCTAAACTTTTCCCCATGATAAAAATAAATTTATATGGATAAGTTGCAAATTCGTTGAAATCAATTTTTATACAATATTAAATATATATTTTCCACGCTAGAGCATGATTATCAATTGTATTATTTTCTACTGTAAATATGATTTCACTTCTTCCTCGATTATATGATAAATTAGTTATTAGTATCGGCGCACATTGAGCAACCGGTTGTTCACGGCGGGTATTAGTCAGAATGCGTAACGCGCGCGCCGAAGCTCTTAATTCGCGGACGGCGATTCGCACATTCTGATTCAGATTTCAGGCTGGCGCTTCGATATTTACCTGTCGTGGATGCTAACGATGCCGATGGGTTTGCGCGGGTTTGCATAGACCCGCGTGGCGTTTATTCACGTTAACGAGGCCCGATTAAAAGCCGTGAGATGACTTATGGGACGTGACGGGGGCGCGCGCGCGCGTGCACGTAGGTCCCAGAAACGAGGGCGGTAATATATCTCGCGATATCACGTGTAATATATCACGTGTTGACGCCAATAGGATGAAACCGACCCTGCGTAACAATGGGCCTCCTAATTGATACGATTTTTCGAGACGACCTGGGCCTGTTCTTTGTTACGTGACCCTAAGTGACGTTCGTTCAGCCTTCGACTGACCCATTACGACACGTATACGAGAGAACTTTAGTACGGCAATTATCTGTTTTTACGATCGACAACCTCTTGTCCGTTGTTTCGTTAAACTTCCGACAACAACAAACGGGCGTTAACAAACGATGGAACGGTAGAAGAATTTCAAGCGCTTAACTTTGCGTGCAATACACCGTCTAAACTTCAAATTAAACCTACTTAAATCTTCTTTTATTTTATGCAATTAATTTTTTACATGTAAGTGCTGAAAATATTTTAGCTCTAAGCCTAAACTGTAACCAATCACAGTTGATTATTCTGTTAACATTCGATTGTGATTGGTTATAACTTACAGCTTAGAGCTAAAATATTTTCTTAAGGCAAGATTGTAGACCAGCACTTATCATCTTTAAATTTTAATTTAATATCTTCACAAATTAGATTACTACACAATGTTATTTTAAATCATTAATGGGACTTCTTTCTCTTGATTTGAATTTTATTATATCCCTCTTTTCTTTTCCTGCCACTACAATTACTTCATTTCAATATTGAAAGACATAAAATAAAAAAAGCAGCTGAAAATAACAGGCCTTCGCGACGATCGCTCCGTCATCGTACACGCCGGAAGTGGACACTGTTTCGTGACACGTGTCAGGAGTCGACCCACGCGAGTGCCGCAGCAGCGAAGAACAGTCGCGAGCATCTCGATAAGAATCGAGAACACCTGCGGCACGCGCCCGGACACACGAAATGCACCGGCGCGGCGTGCATTCTACAACGACGTTGGAAATGCAACGCGGGCGCCGAGGGAGAACAGCAACGATTATTCCTACGCACGCGGGAGGTCTCGCGTGACACGGGCCTGCCTCTCGAAAGAACGGCGGAAAGTGAGCTAAATAACGACTGATTGGTGGACAATACATACCGATGTAAAGACCGCATTCCATCGTTTCGAGCTCGATCCTCTCTCTCCCCCCTCCCCCCGCATTCACGATGCACTTGTTCATTGAAATATTTATAACAGGCCGACGGTGTGGGAGAAATAATGGAAAGCAGACACGATGCGAGGTATCGACGTTCTTTGTATCTAACTCTGTGGACACCTTTCCTCACGTTCATCGCAAGATTATGAGATACGAGGCTGTTAACCCCGGACCTCATTGCTGTGTCAAATTTTATTTATTTATCCNATGTTTCTATCATTGAATTTTATTTATCTATTTGGATCTAATATATTAAATGAACAGCTCCCATCTAATTCAAGCGTAATACAGTATTATGAAAATTTGTCTGATCTCAGAAGCGAATCTGCTAGTTGATTTAATGTAATTAATACAAATTAATTATTACAAATAATTATTATAAATTAATTATTACAAGCGAATATTAATTTTTTCTCCAGAATTAAAGGCGGATCAAATGTATGTAACGATATTCCTCTCAAGCGAAAGGAGTTAATAACTTGCGCAGAATTCCAATTTAATTCTCGGAGAGTCTCATAATCCTCATAAAAGATTACGGAATTAATCCTGGGAAAAATCAGAACTACACGTAAGGCCAGCGGCGGAACGGATCGGAAAACCGTTTCCTTTCCGGCCGATACCCTCGATCGAGAGCGACGCACGTCGGACCGTGTGATTATCCAGTTGCTAATTGATTAGTTAGGACAGTCGTCGAACATATGTTGGTCATCTTTACGATTCTACGAGCTCGCTCCGTCACCCTTAATCCGAATAGGGGTCCGAACAGAAGAGGCCCGAGTGGCCCGCGCGCCTACCGTTGTATATTACGCAACGTGTAATTTGTGGACAAAAGAGCACGTTGCTGTCGATGCTTACGATATGCCCGCTCATTGTTGCGCGACAACAATGCGGCGGCTCTTTACGAGGTAGAACCTAGTATACGCTAGGTGAAATATTCATCGCCATCGGGGGTTGCTATTCTATGAGCCGACGGCATTAGGCGAACGCGAGAAATTATAGTGGCTGATTACTTACTGACAAGTTGGACACCATAAACGCGAGCCGCATTCACCGCGGCGTGCCGCATATACAGAAATCGAAGCGTGAACTGGTTACATTGGAAACAATTATGAAGCCTTCCGGAATAATTAAGAACGCTGCTAATCCAGAGAATAACGTTCATTGCAGCTGTGAAAATTATAACGCTAGAACGTTAAACAAATAAGCAAAAATAACAATTAGCAAAGGTAAACTCACGTAGGATTGTAAATTTTTCTAGATATATCACTACAATGAGAAATCGATAACCGGATGTTGGTGGAAAATCTTCTTGTACCTTCCGCGAGCGATCGAAATGTTAGATACAATTAACGGGAAATCATCTGTCTCGATACTTTCGAGGTCGACAAATCTGTTCCCATGAAATTAATCTTCCGGCCGAGATCGCGATCCTGTTAAGCGAGACTGCTTCAAACGATGCGGCTAATCCGAGATCCTGAATTCTTGTAATCTTGTAGGATGATCCGGGGAGGAACTGCACCCGCGTACCGCGAGGATCTCCGAAGCTATGATGGACCGATTTGTCCGTCGATTAGCTACGGCCGGTGCATCGAACCGGCTTTAAAAGACGTGGACTGGCCGAAGCTCCTCGGCAGGATTCTCAGGGTTGTTCACACCGATGTCTTCGATCTGGTCACTTTCGCAATTGAATTCGTTATTGAATTCTCCAAAGGATACAAAGTCGGCATGACTAATTTATACAAAAGCTACTTCGTAATACAGGTGTTATTGCAATCACATAATTATATCCGCATGTCTCGGCTGCCTTTTCTTCATTTGTTTTTATTCTTCTTTTCTATTTTCGAGCGTTAATATGAAAAATAATTAAAAACTAGCGGCAATAAAACTAATAATCTTTTTTTACAAAAGATTTTCAGAATATAGACAGAAAGAAAATTTATTTATACAAAGCTAAATCACTTCTCGTAATTTATGATGCGCGTAAACGTATTTCAAAAATACCATCACAAATAAAAATAGTTAATCTAAAACATTATATATCACCATATAAAACATTATATATGATCATTTAAGATGATTATATCAGTACATTTTTTACACGTCCCATTTTATGATTGCCGCTGCGAATTCGTATTTAATTAAACGAAAATTGAGATTAATTTGATAAGAATTATAAATGAAGAGATCATGTTCTGATTTAGGAATGTTTAACTTTCGGTATAGGCTCTTCGATGAGGAACCGCCTTTTCGGGGACCACGAAGGCGGTCTGGGCAATTTAGGTCGTGGTACCGAGCTCGATTGTTTGCGATCTCTACCTCTACTGCGATTCGGAGATCGTCTTCGTTGCTGTCGTCGTCTTTTAGTATTCGATCTGTCGGTTACCTTTTTCTTGCTGCTTCTCTTCCTCTTCTTTGTCCTCGTATTCCTTCTGATATTGCGACTTGAGTTTGTAGTTTGATGAAAGTCAGGATCAAACCTACCGAAATAATGTGTGTGTGTGTATATATATATGTATATAAATTTTATATATATACGTATATATGAAATACTGAAGAGAGAATGTAATCACTGGAATCCTTGGGATTATAAACTTTCACATATATATTGAGATATCTGGCCAAGATAGTATCTATTTATAACTTACGCTATAAGATTTTTTTAATGACAATTTTATAGTAAAATTTTATGCCTTATTATCCTGAAAATACGGTTTCGAATGACTTTCAAGTTATAACGATATCATATATTTCTTCATGTTATAAGAATTGAGCTCAAAATAAAAAATAACCGAGTATTAAACATTTATCGAGAAAGAAGTTATTGGAAGAGAGATGCAGTTGCTTTCGCGGACGTAGTTATATAAGTTTCGCTCGGATATTTTTCTCGAGAACCTTAAGTTATTTGCTAAAAGAGCTTTTCGAGGAAGAGGCACCTGAATTTGTTTCTCTTCTTAGCGAGTATACCGAAGTCCAGACCGCGGCGCAAAGCGACGGCGACGTCTCTTCGAAGAGTTTTACCGACCGCAATGTCATATTTGTCGCTGATGTGCGTCAGTATTTCTTTCTTGGAAAAGCCATCGGGTGGCTGCTCGGTACGAAGCAGGTCGTAAACGAGGACGGAACGACGCACCATTCTTGTTGAAGCGTGAATTATTACAAGAATATTTGTTACAACTGGGCATAACCAGCTGATTCATAATGCCAATCGTGAAGAATGCAAAATGCCAAAGCTCGCTGAAGTTCAATACATCTCTCACGAATGGCAAGCTTCGCGTGTATGTACATACATACAGCGATACGCACATACACATATTTGAAAAGCACAATTATTAAAATAATATCTAAAATTATAAACAGCATTTAATTTTCCGAGGGAATATTTCACCTTCATCGGATTCAACAATCCCGGTTAATTTTATATTTCAAAACACAGAATTTAAGAATGTTATATTAAGCGTCACGTGTTATTGACGATGTATCATTATTAATTGGAGCGTGTACTGATTGTGTTGTTCAAGTTTTTATATATAAATCGATATCCTCCTTCTTCGACGCTATCCCTAACAGACGCACGCATGTCTTACACATATAGAAATATATATTATATACATTTATATATGTATATGATGTATATACATTTATATATGTATATATGTATACATGTACTCGAAAGCTCTGTTCCAATACTTGGAGCAGCCCGCTGTTTGCCGAGAGGGATGCAGAGAGTTTAGAAGGAGTTCGGGTCTGGATGGCTAGGCGACTTCGGGGGGTCGCTGGCAAAGGAAGTTGAGGCTTAAGTCAGAGTGGGACGGAAGAAACACGGGGAGAGAAAGAGGGATGAAAACGAAGAGAAGTCTTGGTGTCTAGAAAGAGGGAATCCGCCTGGATGGTCGGCGATTCTGATTTCCGTCGGGAGTTTCGCTCTACCGTGGTGGAGTAACCGAAGTGAAGCCGCCTTTAATCATTCGATTGCCGACGCTCCGGATCCTTCTTGCTGCCACGGTGGCGATATCCAGGATGCGGCGGGATCCGACGCGCGCTCTGGTTGTTTGCTTATCATTTTGACGATTGGACGTCTCGAAGAACAAACGGTGGATTAATTTGCAGCGTTTTGCCGTGAAAGCAGAGATTTCCCGTTATCAATGAACAGTTATTGTGTGTACCTGGTGATTTCTACAAAATCTACTCGAATATACTTCGAGTTACAGACTCTAGAAGAAAACATAATAGCAACTTTTTTCCTAAACTTTTTACAAAACGTTATAGTTAATATATATAATTCTGTACAATATAAATCGTAAATTTTCTTATATGCGATTAAGAACACTACTTGGCATAAAGTATATATTCTTAATTGCAAATAATTATAAAAACATTGTTCTACGCAAAGCGATGTGCCAATGATCACCGTTTCCAATTTTGTTCTTTCGTTCTACTGACTGAATGTTACATAGCAGCATTGAGAGCAAAAGAAAACCGATGACCTTATTGTATTAACAGAGCTAGTAAAATATATTTGCGCAGATTGTTAAATATTAGGTCTAAATTACTACTTTCCGTCCCGTTGAGTAGCCCGTGAAGTTTTCTGCACGGAACTGGAAGATCGAGGATTTCTCTGAATTTTTCCGAGAAGTTCTTTCCAAGAAAATTGGTGCGGAAACATCGACTCCTTTAAAAGGGTACTATAACTACACTCTATTTTCATAATTACGAACGTTGGCAGTGTCAAGCAAAGTTGAATTTTTTTAAAGCGTCCAGAGAATGCTTTGGAGAATTTAACATAAAATATTGTAAAATATATAATTAAATTTTAATTTTTATTCACACAACTACACACACGTGCTTATATTATTTTTTGCAGTTTTCGCTCTCTCTATTTTAGAAACTGTCCAAAGAAATTTAATTACTATTTGCTTATATTATAAAAAAAAAGACAGGCCATAACTTGATAATATAAATAATATACTTACATAAAAATAAAGCTCAATTATATAAAAGATAAACGTATAATAAGTTTAATAATCCAAATATGAGTATTTTATCTTAAACTATTTCAATACATCAGTAATTAGCTTGATGTAGATTTTCACAGTTCCATGCAAAAAGACCATTATAGATTAGGTCGAATAAAAATGCGACAATAAAATTCGAAGAGCAACGCGATCCTTGAACGAACGGTTGGCTTCAAAACCCCGGGACGATTTGTCTTCCCTTTTCTTTCCTCGCGGAGGGTGGGCGTCCTGGTTTCCCGGGTTCCTCCGGGTGCCTTTTTCCAATTGTGCCGCCCCCGTGCCGTGCGCTCGGGTCCTCCAAGTCGCGGCAAGTGGATTATTGACGGCACGAAACAATGGCGTAGCTTTGTTCGGTGCGCTCTCGCACGTAATATGTGTTCAACGCACAGTGCACGTCTGTCCATCCGTCAGTTTTGTGCGTCACGAGTGGCATCGGCTATAAGCCGAACGAGTGGCCCTTCGTACGGGGTCGAGTCAAGCACCGTACGATACATCTGGCTGTCTGATCGGTGTTTATTAAAAATCATACGGAACTCTAATCGCCCGCACATCCGATCTACTGCGTTTAAATGCGGCCGTCAATCTCGGCGGTACGAATGCGGATCTGACATCAAGAAGATCATAAGTACTGCTACACATATACATGTACATGTATAAATTTCATAGATCATTTTTTGTCAATAATAATTAATGCCAATATTAACAACAGTTGAATTGTACATACTTCCCATTTATAAATGCAAAATGAGTTAAGAAAAGCATAAGACTATAATATAGAAACTTGCGACACCGCATCATATTTCAATTGAAAGTACATATATGAGAATTTTAAACCTACAACAAACTGCAAAAAAATGATTTTGCTAAAAAAATTAACCTATATAAATTGACATAAGATATAGAGCACAAAAAGCAATTAAAAAGTGATACTTGTCTTATATTTATTTAAAACAAATGATAGCCGATAAACAAATAAGAGTTCATTTATTCGTGATATGAAAGGATAAATATACATTTTAAATAAATTTTTAATAAATTTGAAATGGAACAAAAGTCGATTGCGAAACTCAGGATACATGAATCACAAACGAAATATATTTTACTTTACTTCGGTACATTCGCCAAAAGAGCTGAAAGTTTAGCCCGACAAGGAGTGTCGCTTCATTCCGAAGGATAGAAGGAACAAGCTTTCTCTGCGAATTTTATTGGTCTTTCTTGAAAGAGACAGCAGCAGCAGCCGGTTACTCTCCAGAAAGATGGGATAGCACAAAGCGAAGCGAGAGGCGGTAGGGGTGAGTTAATTCTCCGACTATCCCTTCTCGAATTTTGATTCCGATACGACAAATTCAGCCTTCGAAATAAACGCGAAACGATTTTACGCGAATTCGTTTTTGCTTGAATATTTTCTACATATCGGAAAAAAGAGAATTTTTTTCTATCAAAAAGGTTGAAATATCATAAAGATCTTCCTTTTATAAATTTAGACTCAACGAATGAATAACAAAAACTTGTTTCTTAATTCATTAAAAATAGAATTTATGAAAAAACTTCAAACTTAATTAAAATCAAGATATTGAATATTGAAAAATAAAAAGAGTTAAAAGAAGGAGTATTCTCTCTAAAGAATGTTTCGTTAAACAAAAACGGATTTCAAATTGATCGATAAATTCCGTACAAAGTTTGTGTGAATTTTGATTCACCCAGCATAGCGCTGAAGAATTAATTATTAGATATGCACACAGTGTATTACACAGCCTGCTTCTTTACTAAATTACAACGTGCGCGGAAATTGTGCGGCATGTTTGCCAGATGGGAAGGCGAATCGCAAGAAGTGCGCTCGCTCGTAAAGGAGAAATCTCTGTGACGATAAGGAGCCATGTGCCGCTGGGAATGCCGGAGTTTGGCCATGGTGAATTTTGCCATGGAGGTCGTGATCCAACGTGCAAACAACCCTATGGGCAGAGATTTCGATTTGGTATCCGCTGATGTCGACTATCGTGCATCCCCCGAGGCGCAAAAGCACTGCTCACCATCGAAATAAAGTTCCGACCTATGATGCTCAAAACAACATGCCGCGGTTGCTTTCATAACCGTGTCTCAGTTATAGTTTATATTTATATTTTCGTAAAAATTATTGTATACCTTTCTAAAACGGTTACACAAGAACAAATATTCCACACTCAGTGTTATATAGCAGTTTTTTTCAATATATTTCCATTTTAAAATAAAAATAATAACCATACCACTAATGTACTACAAAAAGAAGTTTAAATATTGAGTTACGAATGAATTCGTGACAATTGATTTTTTTCTTTCTTTAAAAAATAAAACGCAATAGTAATAAACATATTAATGAAACGCTGTATTAATGTAACAATAAATATTATTGCGGCACTACAATATTTCCTATTACTGCGATTTCATAAAATCCGTCAGCTAATATCTGACGATCTAATTAACTTCGCATTTCTTCAATGCGGCATCACTTTATTTCCACTTTAGTCCATCAAAGTCTGCGAAACGCATCTCCGAGCGACCGCGTAACCAGTAACGTAGGGAAGAAGTAAAACACCGTCTTACGCCGGTACGAGGAAGTGACGCAGACGAATTTCGAATTAACGTGCTTGGATGTTTGAGCACCGTACCAGAAACCTCTCCAGGGGTTGCGAAAGTGAGGGGGTGGCTTGACAGTGGCTGGTGGCTCGGAGGGATTCAATATAATCGCGCAATAAAATTCACTTACAAGCTATAGCCGCGCGCAGCAGCCCCGCGTCACCCTCCGTATCCCGGCTCCACTCTACGCTCCTCTGTCCCTACAACCCCGAAAAGCGGAGCTTTATCCTGCATCGCAGCAAAGCGCCATGAAATATTGCTGTTGAGTTCCCAACCGAAATTTACGTCCGCTCCGCACGTTCGTGAGAGGGTTGATCAAAATGTAGGTTTATAACGTGCTTACTTCCAACATTTTTGTGCTTTTGTTTAATTAAGCGTAAAAATGACTGATACTTAGATTGTTATTGATAATTACGTAAAAGACATTTCTTGAATAGAATTTTTTTAAATAAAATTTTTATCAAGAAACATTTTAAACGTTGCTAAATGTTTTCGTCCTATTCTATAATCAAGAGATAACTAATTTTACATTTCATATCTCACAATAGCTACAGTGCTGATCTCAATGATGATTTATAAAATATAATATTTTCACTAAAAATTAAATAAGCTAACTAAAGCAAAGTTCAAGAATTATTATTATTATTAAGAGCAAATATTTTTTTTTACATAGCTATTTATAAAAACGTGGCATAATTAACATCTTTTAATTTAAATTTTTTTAATAATAGCAATATTATTAATGTTAGCAGAATAAATTCTAGGATACTTATCTGGTTTATTCTGCTGAGAATAGGAGGCTATTGCGGAAGACAATCGAGGCGAAGACGCGGCATCATGACGATTATTCACAGCGTAGCTCCAGTGTTTCCCATTAAATCGCGCGTTCTCGGCACGACGCACGGTGCGCCGATATACGTGCTGGCCGATGAATACCGGCTGTTTGCATAGGTCCGAGGTGCGCCGACATATGTACAGGGATACGAGAACGACGTCGACGACGAGTCCGGGTTAGAACCCGAATTGTCCAGGGAGCAAAAGGGAGGCAGAACGCCGCGACGGGCCCCTGTGTACACTCAGCTGCCGGTCGGTTTTTGCGCGAGATTGGGCCCCTCCATCCACGAATCCTAATGTTACGAACTCGGGCCTATGCCATATGATAGCGCACGCCTTTCCGAAAATGCAGTCGGATTCTTCTTGAAAATATCTGGTATATTAACAGCACAAGTTCAATAAAATGAGGACTAACTCATATTAGTTGAGAGCGGAGGATGATATAAAACAATGAAAATAATATCAATATTAAATGTAGGAAAAGAAAAATTTTGTTGGCTCAATTTTCAATATTTAGAAAACTTTTGTTATTTACTGATTTATTTTCTCCTCATTGAATGATTCTTTTGTGAAATTTTAACAAATATATGTTTTATTCAAATATATTAAATGTCATAAATGTAATTTTCCCCAAAAAAACTTACCTTGCAACAATCTCTAATGTATGTTTTAGTTTTGAAGTATTAATGTTTTTATTTGCACGTCATGCATCGCGGATTTTTGTAAACTGTAATGTAAATTAAAACATAATAAAGTATAACATAAAGAAAAATACATGAAAAAATATTTACATTTAGTTGATATAAAAATATACAGAAAAAATATTTTGCAACTTTAATTTTTCTCTAAGTAAAGATAAAAAAATTTGCGTAAATTCTCTTTATCATAAATATATTAAGAGAAAATCATTTAAAACTTTTAGTATATTAATATAGATCTTTTAAACGGATATACGAAAAGAGAACAGTTTTGCTAAAGTCTAAAATCTAAAAATAATTTTGTTGGCCCATCAAAATAATTATGTAGAACACTCAAGCTAATTGCTAGAATGTTAAAATTGTTTGCAGCATTATGCGTTCTCTATAATTATTCTGTGCGACAAAATACGTTTTAGATCTATATCAAACTAAATTTTTAAATCAACAAATTATTCTATTGATGCATGATGTGTATAAATTGTTTCATCATTATCAATTTAAAATAATTAATTTTTAACTAATATTTTACAGCTTCTTTTGAAATTAGCTTTCATTGTTTGCCTGCATAATAAGAATTTATAGAAAGATCGAATTTTACAGATTCTACGCGAAATATTTCTTTTTTTTCCATTTTATTCCTAGTAGCATAAAATATCGGAGCTCCCAAGAGACGCGAAGACGCAGCATCAGTGCATCGAGCGAATCATCAGAACGATCTGTGTCGGTGGTTCTTATCGGAAAAGGTAGCGCAAGTAGACGCCGAGAAGTGGAGTCCAGAAAGCGAAGGCAAGCGTACGCTTCGCCAAGCGTGAATTCACGACATTGCCTTCAAACGCTACATAATTGCGGAAATTCGATGTCATCACGGATTTTACTTTTTACGTAGATCTTTGCCAATATTTTGCGCACGATACGAATTAAAATCATTCAAAATAAAATTGTACAGGAATTTTTGGCATAAAGCTAAGTTATCATAAATTTTTAATTAAACACTGTAAATTTTTTTAAATTGCCCGAGCAATAGAATTTTTTGCCCGGCGTAGAGTTTTTACAATTTTAAAACAATTTAAATATATACATATACAAGGAATTATGAGTTAAATAAATTACAATATTAACGCGTATGCGCATTTTAAAATGTAAGTTTGCATTGATACACAACTATAATTCATTTCCTTTGATTTCTCTCATTCTAAATTGTCCAAAACATTGAAATTATTCTTCGAAACTATCCATCACAATTTATATACATACTTCGCAAAGAGAATCGAGTTATGCTTCTTCTTTAAAGTTACCGGCTAAATTCTCGCGGCATCCAGGAAGATGCAGCGTAATGCGCAAGCAGCCGTGACGGATTTATGGTAGCTGCAGGACTTTTACAGAGAGGAGCAGGAAGCGTGCCCGGCGTGCATTTGGTCCTGCGAGAGGAGCTAAAATGGAAATTCTCGTCGCTGGTTGGCTACGTCTGGCTCCGCCTTTCCCCGGGACGAACTACGTGTGTTACGCTCTACGTGGTGTTTAAGCAGATACGTATACCTACTAACGGCATGCTACTGTCGCTGAGAATCGCGGGACCCTATTATAGCGGGGGGTCCTCCTCCCTTTCTCTCGCGACCTCGTCCTCTTCGCCGTTTTGGTAGCGCCCCCGAAATTCAGGTTTGCGTTATGGGTTTGCGTAGCGGTGTGTAATCCGCGTCTCCTAAGTTCGTAACGCCGGGATTACACGCGGCCGAGGACCCGAAACGAATCGGTATGTACCTATTCGCGGGACTTAATTCGAGCTTCAGTTATGGCTCTACAACGGAGCCGCGTCTAATGACTTTATCTTGGATCGGCAAACTGCAAAAAATCGCAGACATCCATGGCATTTCGAATCCTTCGATAAAATCGTGCAACACAATCAGAGTCGGTAAGAAACGCAGAAATGTAGGAAGATATAGGAAAATTAGAGAACGTGATTAAAATTTAAAAATAAAAGAAAAAAATTGCAATATTTACATCCATTTCTATCAATGTAGATTAATTTTAATCTCGGTTTAACTTTTTTTTTATCTTTCTCTAGTTCTAATAATTGGAAAAAGATACAAAGCAAGTTAAACCGAGATTTAAGTTAACCTACATTGATAGAAATGGACATTTGTCTGGCTATTTCTACCGATGTAGATTAACTTTAATCTTGGTTTAATTTATCTTCTATCTTTCATTAATTCTAAGAATTGGAAAACATACAAGTTACACTGTTAAATTCGTGTCAAATTATACTCAATTTGAGTCATTTTTAACTATTCTATAGGTCGCCACTGCTCCTACTCAATATTTCATTAATTTTGACTAAAAGGAAGGTAAAATTTTGACTAACATCGAAATTAAATTAGATAAATTAACAACATATTGAGTAAGGCCTACTCAATATGTCGCTAATTTTATCTCATTGTTTTAGTCAAATTAACCGAATATTGAGTAGGAGCAGTGGCAACCCATAGGAGTTACAATGTTACAAGTTAAACCGAGATTAAAGTTAATCTACATTGGTGGAAATAAACAGCAGTCAGTTAAGTGTGCACTTGTTTTTAAACAAGATATGATTAAAAATCAAGATACTTTTATTAGGATATAAAATCTATCGATGAAAACGAAGTACGATTAAATATTCGATTATTCTCAACGAGATTAACATAGCTCGTATACCTACATTATTTGCGCATCGTGAGTTAAAAACGCACGTAGCTTAAATTACGTCGCGCCACGTAAATTTCGGGGTCGCAATTTTCCAAGCCATCAGACGATAACTTTCCACACGATACGTAACATTACACGATTATTTTTATCAAATATATTTTCGAGCACGACTGCAATAGGTTTCATTTATATACACATCCCGCTTAAATATTTGTACACACTCATTTTTCTGCAAGTAATTTACTCGCGTGATTGGTTCATGCCGCGGTGTTATTCGCCACGATTATCGCAGCGATAGTTATTTTTCCCGTATTATTTTTCTGGAAAAATATAAATGTTGGGAATAACAAAATAAATTCGCCTCATGGACACAATATCGGAAAAAAAACCATTCGGGAGAACGAAGATTCGACGCTAATAAAGTCGAAAACCGCAAACGGACGTGCGGAAAACGCGGCGACGACGGGTGGAGGGGCGGAAAGGGAGGTAAAAAGGGCCATTCATTTTGACATCGATACCGCCGCTATTTTCCTCTTTTTTTACGGAGTCAAAATAATGCGACTCTGATCGCCACGGTGTGCTCAATGAAACGACACAATATTTGAACCGCCCTGCGCGCGCGCGCGCGCGCGTCCCCGACCCCCTTCAGGCTACGCTCTCCTCCATTGCTAGACAAATATGCTCCGAGTCAACATTCACAGTACCGAATACAGCTACGTCTGATTGTGTTCTCTGCCGGGACGGGGGTGAAAGAAAGACAGACGCCCCGGCGTGTGCTCACGTGTACGCGGCATTATGCTCGTCCGCACGTCGTCGATTCGAGAATCACGGCGACGACGCTGCGACAACTCGAAGAGTGTGCATAATGAGAATTAAAGCGACGGAATCCCTTTCGCCGTCCGAAAAATGTATTATTAAAAAGTGACAAATGTATTATAAAAAAAAATTTAAATTCTTTTTTATAACACATTTGTCAAACCCTTGATATCTGGTACTTGCAAAATTTGCAATCCTCTTTGGTAACCAACTATATAATATATTTTATATTTATAATATTGATTATTTATTTTATTTCTATATAAATTTTAATTTAGATTTCAGAGCAATTATTCTGATGGATAATATTTCGTACGATTTACGGATAATTATTTAATTATTTTTCTATGGATTTTTCTATGTTTTATATATAAAATTATTTTACATTATTTGAGAAATAATATGCAGATCAGTTAAACTCAAATAATCAACATCATGTAAATTCAATTTTTATCTCTAAAACCTTTAAAAATCTATTTTCTCATAATGGAACTTGAAACATTATTCGAGAATATATAGCGAGTTGATGATATTTCCAAAAGAAAACTAACGGAAGCAACACCAATAACAGTTCGCTGAAAGAATGATGAATATCGCTGACTTGATTCAATCAACAATATGGTAATCCTTGCTCCGATGACAAGATCCCGGTGGAACACCGTTAAAAGCCAAACAGAAAACCGCCCCGCCGGTCGTTTCGGAAATTAAGTTCCTTCGCCTTTGGCGCCCGAGTCCACGGGGATCTAATTATCAGTTTGGGAACTTTTGAAATTAATAAAACTTCGTCTGCGCTCCGTTCTACCTACCCTGCCCTTAAACGTTCTTGTTATATTACTCTTGGAAGTAAAACCGACATCCTTAGAGCGGAGGGTTCAAGGAAGAAACCGTAGAGAACGAAGGAAGAAGATTGGCGAGGGGGCTGCTCCGGAGGAAAGGACGAGCGTAAAGGGTAGGTTAAAGGGACGGCTGGAAATTTCACGGGAGTTAGTGGGGATCCTTTTGACTGAAAGGGGAGGATCCGCGAAGAACGTGAAAAAGAGGAGCAGGCAGATTCGGAATTTACCAGTCTAATGCGACTCTCCCCACGAATCTCTTTGGAAAAGAAGTTTTCGGGGTGTGCTTGCGTCAGACTTACAGGATCTTGTTATTTGCTGTACTACCCTGTACCCTAGTCGAGATCGTAAAATACTTTCATGGACACAAAATATGTTTAAAATATATATGTATATTAACGTAGTCTGTATGCATTCTAAGCACATTCCATGTATGATTTATGAGTTTGATACTGTTGAATACTTGTCAGTTATAGAGAATTGATTTGAAAAGAAGACCATAAGATAAGACCTAACCATTAATAATCAGTAAATAAAAAACAATATTTTCTTCAACGTTGGAAGATAAAGCCTATGAGCGTATAATCTCATTGTCAATATAGAGAATAGCTTTAAAAGATAATGAATAGAATATTACAATAGACCCACAAATATTCTTCAAAGAAATGATTACTCAATAATTCATGTAAATATCATTTTTCAAAGAAATGTAATACCCAGATAGGAAATTTTACTCGTCGGTTTTAAATCGCCGCTAAATCGATACAACGAATAGAATCGACGTGTAATCGTTTTGTTAGAAAGACATATAAAGGTGTCCGGTGAAACCGCCCTCGTCCGAAATTCGTTCATCGAGGCTTAGGTGTGAGATCCGCGTCTCTCTTTTCGAAATGTTTCGAGTGATCGAAAACCGAAGTAACGCCTCTGTAGCGATGACGTCGAGAGTCCTCAACTCGCCACGTGGGACGTCCGCCTCCTTTCGTTCTCACTCTGGGTCACGCGCATACATGACCCGCCGGAGTTCGGCACTCGAGAGCCCTGGAAGTAATTCGGTGTCACGCCAAGCTGCGGTTTTACATCGAAACTGGAGTGTCCCATTGATACACTTCGGCCGTCATTATGCCGCGCAACGAGCGCTCCCTGTATCTTCTATAGACGATATACGTACAACTCGTGTACTTTATAATTCTGCTAAAGTGCCGCAATATTAATAATATTTTTGCATGTGTAGCACACATCTCGTATTCCGTAATTTTGTAAAAGCAACGAATATTTTAATTTAGTTTACGGCTACATGTATGTGTCTACGTGTGTGTGTGTGTGTATGTGTGTGTGTGTGTGTGTGTGTGTGTGTGTGTGTGTGTTCGAGGGACATGTATACATGCATGTAACAGTATAATAATCAAAAGTATTATGTAAATAGATGTAATTGTTTCATTTAATTCCATTATAATAAAAAACATTTATGTATATTTTTAAAAATAGCCAGCAATATGCAATATGTCGTAAGTTTTCGGCATTAATATTAATTAATGACAGTTTTTGAATTCAATAAAAATATGTAAATATAAAATACGTTTAATTAAAACAATGCATTATATTTTTTCTATAGCTCGCAGCTCTCTTTTTGTTCTACAAAACTTGTAAAAACTGTAATATCGAATCATTTATACACTCCATCTTTCATACAATCTCATAATCGATCGTTATCAGTCTCATCCAAGCCAGACGCTTCTATCTGACTGTTTATATCGCGTTGTATAAAACCGGCGGCAAATCGTTATTCAAATCCTCGGGTAAATTGGGGGTAAACCGAGCAATATGTAGCGTTTAGCCGGCATTATTCGCGACCCTTGATCGCGTCGGGGGTACCGACACCGAGAATGGAATAACCAACTTCCCTTTCTCGACGGGAATGTGTTCCCTTCTCTCTCTCGCCACAGTGATCAGTACCGAGCGGACACAATGAGAGATCCAACAGGGTATGAAGCACCCTACGTCGTCGGTGCGCATTTAACGCGCCCGACCACCCCCCCTCGGCTGTCTGTCTCGTTCTCTCTTCCATGACGGTACCATTTCCAGGAGGGGTGCTAAGCCTCGCTGTCGCTCAGGATTACCGGCTCTGATTTGCTCGTCGAATATCGCGGTACGTTCGCGTTTGCCTCTGCATCCGGGACCCCCGAAACCGCTGCGGCCCCCGGGGGCAGCACGCGACCCGCGGACTCCCTCGCCTCAAAGACCGCCAATCTGTACGATTGTTTTTTCGAGAATAGGCGATCGTGATTTTTTTTCATTCGCTTGGTATGATTCTTCATTGCCGGAGGATTAAATTTTTAATATAAATGCAGATGAAAGAGATGAATTTCAATAACAATATGTAAAACAGTCTCTATTATGTCATTTTATACAAATGCATCAATGAGCACTCATGATATAATATAATAATTTATATAATAATTTCAGTGTCATAATGTTTCCATGTGTTTTTTTTAATCAGATTTCATTTTCTCTCTTTCTCAATATAAAATATTAATCTTTGTAAATTGTATTTGAATTTAATCTTATCTACAATTTTCTCTTTTAATAAAAACAACTTAGAACAAGAAACGTTTGTTATCGTGAAATTATTATCTATCTATATCTCGACACGCCGGAAATTGCTAACAATATTTACACACTTTTGAAAAAACATCTCCATCTAGGCTTCGTCTGACTCGGTCTTTCTTTCCTTCTTCACATGATTCACAATAGCTGGAAAGAAGGTGCGCCGGAAAAATGTGAAGGAAAGAAGAGAAAAGAACGCCGTCTGTGTCGTTCTGGAGGTGAGAGCGAGTCGGTGAAAATAGTCGGTGGAGAATCCGAGAGCAAGAAGGGAATTAAAATTCATGAACGCTTCGAGCGGCGTCGAATTAAAATTCATGGCGGAATTATCGCCGGTCCCTCGAAAACAAAGGCGCGCGACTACCAGTTAGGTGCGTACTCGCGAGTCATTCGCGGTAAGAGTTTCGCGGTCGCGAAACTGACTTTCTTTCCATCGGCAACACTCATGGCTTTCCGTTCGTAGCTTGTACAATAAAATCTTCCATTTCTTACATTTAACTTTCGTCTTGCTTCCCGTCTGTTTTCTTTTTCTCGTTTTTAATTCCTGCATTCTAATGTCTTATCATTTCGTAAATTCTCTCCTCGCCCACTCGGTCCGTGAACAACGACTTGGCTTGATCCTTGAATGACCTACCAGACGAAGATTGCTTGCGCATGAGAATACGAGGCTCTCTGGTCCAGAGGCCACTTCATTACCATCCGAAAACCGGTTGGCTCGATCTATGCCGTGGCCTACGGTACTTCGCTACTGCTATCGCCAAGGAACAGCTCAAAGTGCTTCCGTCTATCGTGTTCACTGTTAATTAAGTGATATTGCTTAACTTGTCATTGTCTTCATGTTACATTTTTATTACGTTAGATTTACATTAAATATGCTAAGAACAATTTTCGAATAAAAATTATGTAAATTATTAATAAAATCACTCTACTGTTAAAATAAAAGTTCTGAAGCTCTCTGTATAATTAAGAGAAACTGTCATTATGTTTTATAATTTTTACTCGAAAAATCTTCTTAATGTATTCGCAATAAATTTAAAGGTTTTTATACTTGAAAATAAAGTAATTTGATCTTCCTTTAATCTTAATCTAATCGAATTGATATTATTATAATCCTTTGTAGCAAATCTTTCTTGATTTATTGATCTATCTTTCTTGATTTATTTGAAGTACATCTCTTCTGCGCCGATCGGAAAAGTCCTTCCCAATTTCTGTAACCGCGCTATAATTAAGCGAGTATATACGCTCGCCAATTAGACCACTGTAAAACAGCGTGAACTGCTTTCGAGGACCGATGAGACCAGAACTCATGCACTCAAGGTATTCGTGAAATCTCGCGGACAGGTACGAGATGGGAGGCTGTGAGAGGTCGAGTGTCGTTCAACGAAGAGAACGGCGTTACTCTCCGCCTCTTTTTCTCCGTACGTGCCCGGCGTTGGATCTTAGATAAATAATAAATATTGGCGGAATCTCGAGTAAAATAATCAACGCTATCTCGAGATGGTTCATGTACCTACTAGAATCTGATACGTCCGCGCATACGAGAAAATAGATCTGTATACACTCGCAGTTGACACGTATGTTGTCTTATTTATCATTATACAACTACAAGAGTGTGCTCATTCGATGAATTAGTTTCGTTTCATTTGCAGAAATCCAGACGGCACATAAAGTCAATTATCATGTGTGTATAAGCGAAAATAATATTGTTATTCAAATATTTTCAACACAAAGTAGATGTATCTTCATATACAAATAAATTGTAATATATGATTCTATTAAGATTATTAAAGTAAAAGATTAATGTTAATATGATAAATATAATATAACAAATATTATTTCGGACGGTATAAGTATGATTTCAGAGGACAATTTTACGAGAATAAAAGCGTTTCGAAAGTCTCGCAAGGCGAAAATACCTTTCGAGGATTAAAACGAGGCGACGACGATCGAATGAACACAGCACGTCCGAGTTTTTAGCCAGTCTGCCATACGATTTTACTCCGTCTTGGCGCGGACTGCGTGGTTCTCTCCTTGTTAGCACTTAATTAACTTACCACCGGCCCGACCAGTCTCCGGAGATGAGACGAGAAATTTCCTCTCGCTCGTACTCCTCGTCACTCAAGCGACGAGCCTCGAAAAAAAACATCCTACGCACACGGCGCAGCATCAATAAAACGCAGTACCGACTCGCGCTTTTCCAGGAATACCAGAGAAATATTAATGAAATATTAATGTCGACACTTCGCGCCATTAGTGCCGACGCGAAAATAGAAAAAAAAAGAGACATGCGCGTGGTATCGTCGAACGGAGTAAAATCGTGAGTCTTTGTGTACCAGAATGGCGAGATGAAAATATTCCAGAGAGATAATTGACGTCGTTAATGCAGTTATTTTGAAAGCAACTCAATGATAAAATAGTTAAATGGATTGGTAGTATACGGTTATTAATTATTATACCCATCTTTCGCGATACCAATCTAATCGTGCTCAATATCGGAAAATTAAAAGGAGAGACAGAAATGAAATTCTTTGCGCGAAAATTCTCTTTCTATATATTCTTCTCGCTCTATATTTAAATAAATTTCCCCGATTACTTCTTGTTAACCTTATTTGATTGATTATATATACGCGCAGAATCAATAACTACCTCAATAAATACATCTCTTTCGTCGAGCACATAACGGCGGATAGTGCAATGATTCACATCGGTTCGTGTATTATCAACAAATACATTGTTTTCGCAAGATATCACGCGTAATTAGCAATAAACAAAACGGCGCGTGTCAACAGCTTCGAAATTTTACTTATATAGACACTCGCCAGCTCTGTTGACAGGACGTACATACAGGCGTTCTTCATTCCCGACAAAACTGGAGGAATATGACTGTTGGCTGTGATAACATAAATCGGTGACGACCATAACACCGCAAATACGGATTACATTTTGGCGCTAACAACGCCGGCCGAGCTAATTCGTATTTGTAATGCGTTACGATGCGTACTTGCACTAGCGTCACTATTTGTACCATTATAGCACGCGATTTGCGAACATTAATGTTACACATAACTTGCACGCGACAGTGTATATTAACTATTGATGGCAGATTATTTCGCTCATAGGTCAATTAGAACAGGAAATAAATCATTCCGGTTAAATTAATAACTGAGATATCTTGCAAATAATTGCTTCATATTTTTAAAGTAAAACTTAAAGTAAAACTTACAAAATAAGAACAATTTTAAATTTGATACAAAATCCACAAGCAAAGAAAAAGAACGACTGCTATTTTTACGCTTCACTTACACAAAAAATATTCCTAAAATTTTTATATTAGTTATTTTGATAATTATTGTAATACAATGTGTCGACTAAATAACTGCAATATGTAATGCAGAGAAAGAGAGAAAGTATAAAATGTAGGATACCTTAAAAATCCGGCGAGAAATACGTCGATTTTATGGCATCGACATTCGTAGATCTTAAGAGGCGCGAGACTAGATGTGAATTGATTTACCGTTTTCTCGGCTTTGAAATTAACAGCGTGTCTTTATTTATCACTTCTGCCTTTTTCTCATGCGTCGTTGAGATAGCCGACGATACGCGGCATACTCGGCCCACGTGTAAACTCGCGTTCTCTCAACCTACATATCCATGCATAATCAAACGAACGTCGGTGCATCCGCAGAAAATTCAGCAAGCGCAACAAACAATGAGCCACTCACGAGAAAATAGTGAATTGGAAAAACTATCGGCTTTATCTAGAATATTACAATACCTCTCTTCTTCACATTTTTTTTTAATTCTTTTTTCAAGAAATTATCCTTTTTGTTTAAAAAAAAATGTAAAGAAAAAAGGTATTGTAATATTCCAGATAAAGCCGACAGTTTTTCCAATTCACTATTTTTTGTTCCTTTTTCAACTATTTTTATTTTGGCAAGAAGTACTAATATAAGAAAAGAACAATTACAGGAATCCTTTTCTGAAACGGCCGTCCTGATAATGTGGAAGCACCGCATGTCAAGACGAGAGGCGCAAATTTCATGTGAAGATTTCACGTAAAGATCACGAGAGACAAGCGTTAGGAATTAAGAGTTCGACGACGTGGGATCTCGCCGTCTCGGCGAGGCACGATTATCCGCGCGGTACGGAAGATCGAGATCGCTTATCCGGAGGTCGAGCATGTAATCTGGTTTTAGCAGACGCCCGCGAAACGCTTTGTATTAGCCCTGCACATATAGACACGTTCATTCCGCGCGACAGAAGTTTGACGACAAAATATTTGTCGTTCAAACAGCACCCGGGTCCTGGAAGTCCCCTATGCCACATCCAGTCGCGACGCTGCGACGGATTTCGGCAAGTATCTCTCTCTCTCTCTCTCTCTTTCTCTTTCCTTCTCTCTCGCTCTCACTCTCCCTCCACATCGCGAATGACAACAATGCCGCGAAATTAAACGCTACACCGCCCTGACTTGATACCTGGAGATTGAAACCATTGTAATTCCGGTGAGTTCAGATTTCGATAGCAGACGTACCAACTGCTTGTTCCCGACAATTGGCGTAGAGATCTCAACGGCATTTATGCAGAACAGCCGTAAATTCGCGCACGTATTCTTAGTAGGATTTCTCGCACAAATTTAATTTAAATTCTTCTCTCACAGAAATATCAAGATGCAAATAATTTTTAGCAATTAGAAGAATTTATTGCAAATATAAAATCTAATATTATACCGTGTATAAAAGTTAAAGATCGGGTCGATTAAATTCGGCAACATAAATGACACTTATATGAACTTGGGATATTCATGACGATGTAAGGAGGAGATTATTGTATGACGAGAAGTGTGTAAAACGCTGATTACGACAGCAGGCAGCTGCGTTTAATTTAAAGCGCGGTATAGCATATCATTAACTGGTATTTAAGATAAAGATAAAACGCGCAGAAACATCTGTAATTCTGACGCCTAATTCTATATCTGGTTTCCTTCGTATCTCTTCGCTTTTCTGATGACGGGAAAACATTTTCCTCTCCACACTCTCGGTCTACTCTGTCATTATTCTCTTATTATTAATATTGCTGGCACTATTTGAAATTACTATTAATCCACTCAAATTTTCATGTTATGCAATAAACAGATAATTTCGACATTCCTTCTTTGAAACAATCTGTTTAAATCCATTTATAATTCTGTTTTTCTTCGTTATCTTCATGTTTAACTATATAAAACGCTTCTATAACACTCATAACAGATATTAACTCGTCAAAACTCGCTAATTCATTACGTAATTTCAGATTATGTGGAATCTCGATAGAAATTGTGAACAAGCNCTCTCTCTCTCTTTAAAAGTTACACTTTGTAGAATTACGCTCTTCTTTTGAATGTAGGACACAAGATTCCCGCGCAAGATCTCACGATAGTCCAAACTAGTAGAACTCAGAAATAGTCGATCTCGGAAATATTTTCGACACATTCCATGGCGTGGCGTTATTGCGAAGAACGAGGGACAATTTCGTTGTCGCGCAATTGCGTAAGTGCGGGCTATTCGTACGCGGGCACGTGTCGTCGCGAGTAAATAGACAGTGTGCACTTGCCGCTACCTTGGTACCACGTGTTAACCAGGCTAACCGAGATAATCACTCATTACGAGCGTTTAGCGTGGCCGGGCACCGAGGTCTAGCGTCGCCGATCTCGGCGCGGCCGGTTTTCCCATTGGTCGCCGGTAACGTGGAAGTAACGCGTACCGCAAATATGCGAACGGTCGTTCTGGTTAGTACCGCGATCTATTTCGTTCCTTCCTTTTTCTGTACGCCGAGAAGGAAATTGCATCTGCTTTTCCGTCATGAATTCTCGTATATTCCACACGGAAGAGAATCAGAGGGATTAAAGTGGCGTACAAATCGTGACGATTTGCGGTAAAAAGATTTGTTTGATGAAAAAGAAATTAAAAATTAATAGTAGTGTGTAATAAATTAGCATTGTTGCAATACAATCATAAATAATGTATAACGTATCAATTGTAACTTCTTCACAATTCAATCGTTTTTGTAACCTTGAAAACTGTAGATATTTTGAGAATTATTATTTCATTCATGCGAAACTTATGATTTAAAAATGATACTTGATGATTTATTAAAAATCAAATTAGCGACAATATTTCTTGCCATTTTGCTTGATCGATGCCATTACATTAAATTTGTCCGCGCGTATTTATCTATTTACTTAACATGTAGAGATAGGAGATCGCATACTATGTCTTGTCTAATTACTAATTAACAGCGCTCGCATGAATAAGCAAAGGACCCATGAAATTAGCATAATTAATTTGTGGCTAAAATTATCTTTTTTTTACATCATTTTATAAGAAATTTACAAAAATCAGAAAGAAAAGAAACGATAGCGCGCGCAGTAATATGTTTTATAATTATTTGTTTTAAAACTTTTCAATTAAAAAAAAAAATATTTTTAAATTGAGAATATCGCAAATTTCAAGAGCTCTTCAGAATAGAATTGGGCAACGGGAACCTCCATTCCCATCAGAAAATTAATGCTATAAAGCCTTTTAAAAAAATGGAAAGATTTAGAAGAGGCTAGCATTGAACAAGTCTGATTGATGAAAAATGATCTCAAATTTTAATCAGAGATATTAAAGAAATTACAAAGTCTCACGATTGTAACTTCATAGTTTTCATTTTGTTTGCTTAACACTTGTGGCTATCCCAGTCTCAGTAAGAGATTCACTACCTAATCCAAACAAATATGTCCCTTCGAATGGATTACATCTGCAGTAAAAGAAAGTGGGCAAATATGATGTTCATACATTGATAAACATTTGCAAATCTGTATCAATCAAACATCTAAACGCGACGCTCGCCCGCGTCGCATCGTTAAGCCCTATTGATCCATTATTAATTGTACAACGGGATTATCTGTGGCGATCATTAACGACTCGTTAAATCTATCGCGTATTTCATTCGTATGTTTGATGTCGTACTATCGATTTCGCGTAATCGCCTATCAAGCGCAAACGAACTTTAAAAATTAGGACGTAATGCTGGAAATTGCGAGACTGCAGAGCAATCGGTCGAATTATCGTTCATCCCCGATTGAATCGCCAGTGAATCGAGAGAAAGACATGCTGCTACATGATCGAAATAGCTAAAGCATACGAAGTGATTGTTCCTTTTATCGAAATACTTTAGATAGAAAATTCTGATAATTAAATTACATACAGCGAATATTTCAACTTTTAAAGATTATTAATGCGATAAATCAGCTGTTTATTCTTAATAAATTTTTTAATATATTTTTAATGTTATCTAATAAGTTAAAGGATTAAATTCGAAATTAATTCAGAGTTACCTCACAAAACTTCCGCTAAAAGTATTAATTATTTCACTATTTTTAGTCTTTTATAAAAAGTCTAGTATACTAGTCTTTTTCAATCAAGCTATATTAATAGAAATAGCAAACACTCCTCTGTTAAAATGAATATGTTTATACATGAACAATGTTAATGCATTATTTTTGGACCTTGGAAGAGATCAATTTAAAAACAATTCATTAATAAATAATTGCATAATAATGGGGTCATATTGATAAATTAAAAATAAAAGAATTGAGATTAATTGTCACTAATTCTCTCTATTTCTCTCATCAAATGCAGAAGAAAATCACAGCAGATTGAACCAATCATGTGCCAGTCTCCGGCCTCGAGTATCTTCAACATTGTGCGCGCGAGCCGGCTGTGGCGTACGTGGCCGCGTTCGCATATGGTCGCGGAAGGTCGAGTGACGTGGTCCCCAGTCCCGGCTGCGCAAATATTGATCGAGGTGTCGCCGTGACGAAAAATTCCACCGAACGGGAATAAAATGTCCGCGACGTCGCGGAAGATGGCGCGGAGCGTGACTTTGAAACGAAGCCTGTCGCTTCGGCTCGAAGTCGGAACATTCGGCACGAGTGTGATCGAAGCGACGCTAAAATTATGATTGACGCATCGCAGGATGTGTCTCGGATATTTTTGCAATTTGGAATAAGGACGTTATCGCACATGTGTAATTTTGTTTTGACCAACCGCCCGACAGACTATTCAATTTTGTATAAATAAAAGTTTTCATCATCTAAATATAAAAATTTTTTATTTTAGCATATTTTTTTAATTTTTTTTTATTTTTATATCAAGTTTTAACTTTGGTTATTTTAGCTATACATATAATTTTAATTATACTTAATTTATAAATGGAATACACGTTCATATTTTTTATTCAAAAAATTAAGTCCAGTTTTATGCATTACATTATGTTCATATTTAGTATAGTGCAATTTTATTTAAATACTGAGTAAAATAAAATCTTGATAACGCAATATCTCTTCCTTTCTCTCTGGGATTACATGTAATTATGAAATAAAATATCCGAATTGCGGGATCATTTTAACTCTCGTCAAAGAGTTAACTAAACAGTAAATGATATATTAAGCCTTCATTGTCTCTCATCATTAAGCGAACACATTTAAATTTTTTAAAATTTATTACTAATTCTCTCTTCACTCTCTTTTTTTTTTCTAATAGAAAAGTCGAATTTGTACACTCGCAATTTTCTTATTTAAATTTATGGCAATTATCATTAGGATACCAAAGAATAAAGTTTGTTCGCCGTTTTGAAATCAATCATACATTGCGATTAATTCATCGTTTCAAGCATACGTATCTATTAATCTTATATAAACTCGCCGCATATTGACATCGATTTTGCGACCGGAAGTAACCCGTTTGATTGCCGATCTTGCCCTTGTCCGGCACCAAGCAAGTCGCTTTATTAGATCGTATCTATTGTATCTGTCTATCGGCGGGTGTATATTAGATAATAGGAACGACAGCAAATCCACCCTTTTTGCCACCCGCTGCGGCCCCGTCGACGAACAGGTGGCAAGCGCGCAGCATGGGGTAAGCACGCGCCCAAAATGTGCCCCCTCTAAGAGAATCGTCGTGGTATACAACACCACCGGGGCACCATGGGGCCACAGCTGGGCACCGTGTAAATGCTCGGCTACTCACCCTCCGAGCTTCTCAACTGCATCCCCTGTGTGGGCACACTCGAAAAAAGACACGCAACCCCAGCGGCGAGCGCGGCCTCGGGACGCTGCCGGAAGGGACCTTTGTGGGTTCTTGACGCATTTGCTCAGGTTTATGGGGCTCCGCGGTGTTATCGGCATGAGGTGTGATGAGCGGTTGTCGTCTTGTGGTTGTTTAAAGATCTGATTATGAAAGAGATGCATAAAGATTAATTTTCGGGAAAGTTGTTCCTTCCCAAACAATATAGGTATTGCGCAATATGTCGCGTACGAACAATAATGTTAATAACATATCAATTGCACTAATAAAATATTTTTTTATGCATATGATTAATTGATTTTAAACTTCGAAGAAAAAAATTAGATTATAGACATTAATCAAGTACGCAGCGCGTTGTCGGATAAAGCTGCATAAAATGTTTGACTATCAAGAACCGGGGCATCATTTTTATAGCTGCAATCGTCTTTTGCCTGACCCGCAATTTAAATCTGAATGTACGCGATGTGCAAACACGCGCGATATTATTTGCGCGGTATATATTTTCGGAAACTGTGTAATTGTTTCGCATTTCCACGCTCTCTGTAGATACATGTTTTGTACATATTTACACATTTACATTGTAATTACTCACCGCGCGGGGCGGCCGCCGGGCGCGAGGAGGGGTCTTTAAACATTAAAAGAATATTTGCCGGGCAAATGCTGATAAATCATTGTGCGTAATGCAGTGCAATCTTAATAATTCGAACCGTTAAATGAAGATTGTTGAACACATAGCGACAATATTTTGAATCAACAGAGCATGGATGTGCGAAATCGTAGTCGACGCACATGCAAATATACACAATGTACAACGATAATGGCGTGCTTACGTGTGTACTTGCGGTGTGCAAGGTTAAATGTAATATTGCCGTAGAAACACCGAGAAACAAGTAGTTGGAAAATTATTGATGTAATCGGAACGGAACGTCGGATTAAAGTTGATCGCGAGAGATTAACCTTTTCGATACGTGTCTGTCTGTTTGATAACGCTGTTGCCTGAATTAATATTTACGAATTTATTTACGCATTTGCATGCATTATGAAACTGAGAATTTTTAGTTCCTGGGAATATTCCCTGAAAGTATTATAAATTTATTTGCGCACATGCAAATAAAGAGGATACTGTGCAAATATTTGTCCTACATGTGTGTAGCAGCAAATTTAAAGTTTCCTTAACGCAACACATTTCAATGAAAAAGTGTTGTGGATGAAAATAAAATATTGTCTTGCATTATCTGGTCCCTCAATTATTTACAAGTTTTATTTTTCCGTAAAAATAAAAACTTTGAATATAATCTTCTGTCGCCCATTTTCCAAGCGCTTCATACAGTGATTTGTGTTAAAGTCTACTTTAATTTAAATAAAGAATGATATTCTATTAGTAATACGTATCCCGAAATCATCTGTTAAAAAGACTGTGCGATTTCTACAATGCACCATAATGTAAAAAGGGTTGGAAACTCGTATTTTTGTTGAGAGAAAAATCAAATTTGCCAATAACAGAAAATGTTAAGATAAGTAACTTGTTCTTAGGCGTTATGTAATGGCATTGCCGAGTTTGCGATATTAAACGTACGCACGCATGCGTTACGAATCGCACCTGCTCTAAATGCCATTTCGCATTAGCGCAATCGCCGATAATCGTACTGTCGAGAGATTTCAAATCGATACCGCCGCGGAATAGGCGAAGTCCCGGGTACGATGTTAATCGCATTAGTGCAATGTTGCACGATAAATCAGATAATTAGCGGCCGTAAATAAGCGCATCGTAAATCGGCATTATCAGAATCGGGTGACGCCGTTTTGACATGGCGCCACGTTTGTTTGGCGACGCGTTGCGGCGAGAGAGAAGCAGCCTGTGTACTTAACAAATCTTGTGATCACCGAAATGCTGATCGTTTATCAACTATTATCCTGCCAACAACAATGCTATCTGCATCAATGCGTTTCGCAATGTCATCATAGAAAAATGCCCGATTCAATTGTTTTCCCCGATTAAATTTCACTCTTCACCCGTTTTCAATACCTAAATCGCCGAAACTCTTTTTAAAAACGATCAAGAACTTTTTGTATTGTTCTAAATTATCCAAAACTCAAGACAGAACTATTTTTTTAATACTTGGAGAGAGACAACTTCACACACACACCCATAAAACATACAAAGATCTCAGATCTGTGAATTTGGCGTCCCAAAATGTGAGTCTCTACAAAATTAAAATAATATTTGATTGTCAACACTTATTCATAAATAAAATGTTCGTCCACCTTGCCAAAAAATTAAAAATAAGCAACAAATTTCATTAATACTCTCAAGTGAATTTTTTTTTTAATTATATATGGATCACGTTTGTCCATCATTTATCATATTTTTTTTGGCACAATATGCAATTTTAAGCAACATCATTTTAAGAATGTTTATAATACATTTCGAAGTTTAAAATGTTCCCACGCGCAATCCGTGCGCTTAACAAGTCACTCTCACGTTTCTCTCGTGCCCGAAAAAGCAATCGCCGTCGAGTAGAGCAAAGTTAATCGCGACACGGCACTAGCCGATGTAAACTATCCTTCGATGATACTTCTCTAAGTCCTGCGATATTGCGAACCAATTCCCCGAGGCGACCGACCTGTCCCCCATCATTCCCACAATTTCCCATACGCTTTATGCCGGCACCGTCCTTCATGGGGTCCTAGCTAGGGTCGGGACACTTGATCGATAAAATTATATCTCGAACTTGCGGTTCTTGCCCGCAAATCAATTATGCATTTAATCCTGCAACGCATCTCTTTTATCGCAAACAGAAAAAATTTAGGCTAATTCTTGTTTAAATTTAACCACGGATAAAATATGTATCGTCTCTTTACAGCAACATTACATGTACATTATTTTAAATATATTTTTAAATTTTAATTTAAAAGAAATGTACTGCGGTTTTTAAAAAGCGTTAAGTTATGTAAACTATGTTAGAAAATATTTGAAATAAGCCTAGATATTTAAATTTGTCAAAAACAGATTTGCAAAATGTCCGCTATAAATTTTCATCAGCGGAATTGCAATAGAAATAAAAAATCTACTAATAGAATATAATGGCAGATTGACTACACAGAAACTAAGAATAATAACAGATTCTGTTGATAATCTACAAAAAAAAATTATCAGCTTCTGAAAAATACATTATTTTAATCCTTTCGTTGTTCAGCCGTTTTATGGGTTAAACTTTGATATTTTCAATAAAATAGATTTTGCGTCAAAATAAGTATTAGTTTTCTAATCTTTAAAATGATACAAAGCTTAAAAAAGAATGCTATTTATCAATTTTAAAAGAAATATATGAAACACAGAAACAATGCGTAACACCTGATGCACATGTGTCCCAGAAATAGAACTCGTATATTATACAGACGTCTGACTAGTGTCTCATATATGATACGCGGAACAATGAAAGGGTTAATGCAGACACAATTGATGTCAATCCGTGTATTTCTGTTTGAATCGTTGAATTGTTAGCATACCGCTAATATTTTGCTTGGCCATGAACACAATTGTTTGAGATTCTTAATGAATTTATTTGCCTAAAGAGCGTTAATTATAAATAGAAACTCACGTTGTGAATTCGAGTTGAATTAAACTCGTAACACTAAATAAAACGATCATACAAGTACCATCGATATCGAGTACACTTCAATCGATAGAAAAATCACAATTAATCACACTTAATATGTAAATGATTAGTTTAAATTATCCGGCGTATAGTATCGCCCGAGCTTTTAAAGTCAATTCGCATCATTATTAATTATTACGCACTGCTTACTTATACAAAAATATACTAAATTTAAATTATCGTAAAATATCAAGGGGATGAAATTGGGGGGAGAAATTTTCGATATTATTCCGATTCACCCTGAATATAGGTTATTCGGTGATTCGTCAATCAAGGCGGAGGTAAAACTTATTTCTCGGAAAAATGCTATACATTTAATAATGCGACAGTAATCCACTTACCGGAACGGAGAGGAAAATATTCGGCGGGCAAACATTTTATGACTCGTTACATATTTCACTGGCACGCGGGCACTCGGCGCTCGATTTTTCATTACAGCGCGCGGCGTCTGTATACGTCACGCATACGTCACGCACCTTGTGCCCGCGCGACCGTGACTTGCAAGGGCGGGCGGGCGCGCGCCGAGTGTCGTCGCGTCACTGCTCACCGAGACGCGAGCGCGACAGCTATACTGAAAAACGCGGCTGTGCAATTAGCTATTGTCAACCCGAGCCCCATAATTTTCACGATAATCGATTTCACGATCTAGGGAGATGACGAATATTTTTCATGACAGGTATCTTGTTCCGTTTCGATCGTTTCGCTTCAAGTAGAAATCGAAATGATATGAAATATGGAAATTATAAATTATTGGAATTTTTTGCCATATCCAGCATTTATATTAATAATTGATATTTTCGACGAACTAATTGTAAAATAAATTTCTCTAATACATAGTTTTAATCTTTAATCTTCTCGATTATCCTTCGGATACTTGAAGCGCAAGTATTTATTGCGAAGCACATCGGATGTTGCGCGTAACTAAACGCGACTATTTTCGAAAGAAAATGTGAAGTAAGGAACGAACGCTTCGTTAAATAATTCAAACCACGGACGTACCGAGCGTTTGCCAATGAGTTAGAGCGGAATATTCGTGGTGCTTTCGGTAATGAGTTGAATATTTTCCTGCGACAAGATATTTTTCGTTTGCTTGACCACGAAAGACTCGCGGCATTTAACGAGCCGCGTCATTTGCGCGGCGAATCTCGGACGGACGGGCGACGGCGTCGTCCTAACCCCCAAAATGCGACCGCGACAAGCGCGCTAAAAAGCCGCGATCACTTTCGACGATTGGGAATTACGCAATTCCCGCAATTCGCGAGTGTCCTGGTTACTTTAGATATTTTGTGCGATTAGTATAAAGCGCACAACACAATTTTCCCAATGAGAAATGATAATCGAAAAGATATCGAATCGACATCGACGTGATGCCTTCGATACAAAATACATCGAATCGATATCGATTCGATATCGATTTGACCAACTATTTCTCACTGGGAATGCAGATAGCGAGTGGAAATCGTACAGTTATTCTTTCATAGTCGACGATTATTTCATCACCGACAAGAGATGCGTTTATTTGACACGGCGACAAGGCCACCGATCCCACATTTTCGTGCCCCGTTAGCCGCGAATTCAACTTTTATCTGTCGAAATCTTCCGCAATTCGAAATTTACCCCTTGCTCTGTAACTTGCGTTACGTCGCGAAATCGAAACATATAACCTCGCGCCGTTCTATTTCGCGTTGTTCCTCCGTGATGAAGAAAGTGACGCGAGCGATTAACAGCGAGAGTGCCGTACAAAGTGTCGCGCGATCGTTTCGACGATGGTGTGTATGTGTGTGAGTACAACAATGGAATCTGAGAGGAGGAGGAGGCCTGGGAGGCGTCGAGCGACGGCAGACCAATCCTGAGGTGAGCGCTACTTATTATTTTATTTGTATTATAATTATTGTGGAGAATTAATCTATAACTATTTTCCAAAATAATTATTACTTGAATATTATTTTCCCGTAGAGCATAAAACTTGCAGTTACATTACAACAATGTTGCAACAAGATTACAATCTTGTAGCAATGCAATACAACTGTAACTTTTGTGTTGTATATATATATATATTTATTATATATACAGCACAAAAGGGATATATTAATTATTTGAATATTGTTATAATTTAAATGTGTTTGTATTTTACAGATACAATTCCGCCGCTGCGCATCGCATCAGTGAGTGACAAATTATACCTTCTTTTAATTGAAAATGAATCTGTGAAAAAATTATATAAAATATAGAATACAGAATGCATATATAAGTATGTATTTTAAATGGATGCTGTAAAAATAATACAGATAAATATAACATTTCACAGATTCATGTTTTAGATGTAATTGTTAGATTGATAATTTATCCAAATTAAATTGTCGTGAGCTTGTCCGAGGAAAGAAAATTAATAATAGTTAAATTCGGACAATGATTGCGTGGTATCTGATAAAAATCGCCACTTACTTCCATAATATCCCGCGAAGACTAACCCTGCAGTTGCTCCGTTCCCAAAAACTGCATCCGGCTGCATTTCGCAATTTCCCAGTGCCGTCTCGGGGAAGACGAAGGGCGACACGTGACTTACCCCATCATCCTGGCACACCGGCGCGGCCGTTCGGAATGTTTTGACAGGGGGTGGGTGCGGCGCGTGGCGCATAGCTGTTTGTAAAACATCGCCGGCTCCTTTATCGGCGACGATATTAAGCGCGTGGGTCACGCCGGACCGCCTCGAACCATTGTTCGCATTGTCGCGGCTCGATTGGCCGGGAGAAAGCCCGATGTTATACGAGGGGTGAAGGGGTGGCATTGTGGAAGCGAGGTGCCGTCGTGATTTCCCTGTATCCCGCGTCCGCGATAATCTAATTGAAAATAAATCCCTCGGTAACCGAGACGGCAACGATAACCCCTCCCCTTCTGTCGTTACGAGGGTTAGAGATAGGATTCTTCGATCCAGGAGACAGGATCCAGATCGGTATGCGGCTGGAGTGATTGTGCAGAAAAATCAGCAAGATTTTCATATAATTATACGCAATTAATTCGAATAATATTGATGTTAGATCTCAATCAGCACGACGAAGAGTATTGAATTTTATTTTAAATTCGATATATTTCCTAAATTTTTAGATAAAGATCTTCAAATTTTTTAATTCTTAAATGTTATTACAATATATTTAAATTGATACAAAAAAAATTAAAATGCAGACATTTTATTCTTTTAACATAATAATTAAAGTAATTCACATTAAACTTGTATCAAAATTTCAAAGTTTGTCAAATTGAAAATAAGATTATCTGAAAATAAGATTACTAAAAATTCGTATAAAATTAAAATAAATAACATTTTATATTATCCTAGTCTTCCATCTATGTAAAAAAATAGAGATATGAAATGTATTACGCAAGCAGGATATCGCAAATTTCAGGATTCTCTGAATGAGATGATAACAATCGCGACATGGACGCGTAATCAACGCGCGATTTGTCACTAGCCGAAGCGATAATTTACGCAGTTCTTCACGGCGTACGTCGCTCGCGAAGAGAGATGGTGTCTCCGTCGAGGGTGGAAACGCGAAAACGTGACGGTTACGCGTCCGTATTGTTTGCGCAATGAAAGTAGGGACTCGCGGAACGTTTATTTACACGGGACAAATAGGCAAACAAGGAATTGCGGCGCGGCTCACCGCGAGCGCCATGCAAGAGTCTTGCGACGACAATTAGCCAATAATTTCGCCAATAGAAAACGAGAATGAGAAATACGTTCGTCATTCATCGACTTTGAATCCCGATCATCGTGACAATTAAACTAGAAACGGGAAAGAATCGCTACAGCGAAAATGTTTGAGGGGTATACACAAACAGTAAATTCTTATTGTTAAATCGTTATTTTATTTCGACAATTTTTTTGACTCGTATAATACTTTGTATATTTACATTGTTTATGCATATATAAACGCATGACAAAGTCATATGTTCCAATTTTGGTCACGAAAGGAAATAGTAATTTTTCATTATGTCATATACTTGATTACGTTATCGCATTATTTATTATCTGTATAAATTGTATATTAATTTTGCTATAGTACAAGGTGAGTAGGGCTATTTCAGTCCCTAATGTCACCTAGATCTAAAGATCTTTTATAACTTTCCGCTGAAAATTGTATGTGAAATGGGGGTCGGGATTTGAATTCGGGACTCTTCTATTATTAATCACTCGCGTTAGCACGAAGCCATATCCGAATTTTGCTATAAAGAAGAAATGATAATTACACATTTCATATACAAAAGATAAATATTGCGAAGATTACTTATTAGACTTTGTATACAAAGTTCGCTATTTATTTATAATAAATAGCGAAAATAAATAATATCTAGAATTAAACATAATGATAAATTATCCTTGTTAGAAGAAGAAGAGAGAGAGAGAGAGAGAAAAATTGTGTTATAGCTATGTGTTGTTAGTTTGCCATCGATCATAAATGCTGATGGGCTTTATCGACAGTTTTAGAGGAACATTTGAGGAATATTAGTGGCATTTATTCGTTAATGTTTGCCAATAACTTTTTTCTGTAAGGGAATATTCACAAATGTGAATCAAATTTTATTTTATCTCCAATCTACGAAATATCCGCTACCGGATCTACGCAAAATCCACCGAAGTCGCGTAAATTTATCGTCCATAAAATATACACTAGGCATATTGACGTAATATTCAGTTAATAAATCATCTACTGTAAAAAATACGTCCATCGTATGTACATAACTCCGTTATTGAAAAATTATTCGTGTAGATTTTTTACCGATGTATATACTTCCTTGTGATTGCATTCAAAATATTATGGCTACCGATTTCCGGATGAGAGCGCGAATCAAAAATTTATTAGGAAAAATTACTGTTAAGAAAAATCAATCGCTTTTATTTTGCATTAAGTATTATTTTATCATTTTGTAATTGATATAGACAATTTATCAATTCAAGTTTATATTGATATGAATTTTTTTATAGTGATTTTTTAATGAAAAGCATCGGAGTAAAAAAAAGTAAAAAATTTATTTAAAGAATATAGAAATAAAATGTCTGCATATATAACCTAAATATCGTAATATTTATTCTGCAAATCATTATGTTATCGGTCATTCCTGCGTGTAATCTCAATGATAATGAACTAACATTATAAAGCAAATAATTGCTCATTGCTCCTTACTGCTGACTGGGATTAAATTTCTGCAAAGATGGAAAGTTCCTTTCTCTCTTATCATCTCTTTATCAAATGAAAAATAGAGTTCATGGAAAGAGAAAATTCGCAGGAAGAGAAAATCTATAAATCTTTAAATCGTAACGTGTTATCGGTCATTCCATGATTTCTATATATGCTATACATACATTAAAAATGTTTCATATTTTCCTATCTGATATCTTTAATATGGATTAATCGTATGCACAGTGTGTCGCAATAATGTTTGAACTACGTTAAAAAACAATTTTCTCAAATACTTGGAAAAATTTACACATAATTTATTGCTTCGGAAGATAAATGTGTGTTAGTTCGGATCGAAATATCCGCGTGACGGCGAAATCTTTTTCATAGTCGTCCCCGATATACTCGCGCAAGCTTGGCTAGTCACGCCGAACGGGGTTGGTTGCAGCGCATGCCACGGGGACTGAAGTCTGTTTGCTCATGAAATATGCAGGCATGCGCCCTCCATAACTGCTCGTAAGCACTGAAACTTGCGTGCAACGCCAGGCTACCGAGCTACCGAGGATTTTCCGTCCTCCCGCACGAAGAAGGACCATTTTTGCGAAGGCGAGTATACGCGCGAAGATCGGGCGTGATTCAATTCTTCGGTATTGGAAGATAATCGCGACATGAACGAATGACAAGTGTACGAGATTTAATTAGATAAATGGGGACAAGTACACAAGTCCTTTATTTATGTTAACTCTTTAAACTTTGATAAAACGCGCCCTCTTTACGCGTTTGTTTTACATTACAAATAATCTTACAAATAATTCTATATACCGAATTCTTTTATGTCGAAGCAACATCCTGCAGTTTATATTTTCTTTTATCACGCGCAAAATCGTTACAATTTATTAAATATTTAAATGCACATATATGTATAATATGATACAGTATCGTTTTGGTCAAAAGTATTTTATAATATAAACTTCAAGCTATGTGAGCCACGTTAAAAATGAACAAAGTTTGAAGTTTACCCGGAACAAAGACGAAGGTACTCGTTTAGTAGGTGCACGCCGTTAGCACAACAAACCTAACTAGACAAGACAAACTGGCGTGACTAACAATCATTAATGTTAAATTATTTTTATTTCATAAACTATTTCGATTTTGAGCTTTCTTCATCTGATAAGATCGAAATGTTATCATTAATGATTAAAAGGTAACGCTCAAGAAAATTTTGGTGCAGTAAGTACAATCTGCAAATATGTTAGATTGTATTTTTTACATTCAGTATATATTTTATTAAAAAAAAATAAAATAATGAGCATATTGGATAATGTTCACAAGTAAATTTGAAAAATGTAGCTTATTAAAGAAGAATTCGGTGCAAAAGGATTGAGTCAACGAAATCTTTGCCTTCTTATTTCAACGATTGCCAGTGCAGTTGGCTTAATGAACGTAAATCGATACCTTCCGCAAGAGGAGGTATGTAAGTACCGCGTGCGCAAATACGGTTTTTTGTTACTTGCGCCAGGAGCGATGGTCAATATTACATCAAGAGCTCCGAATTGATCGAGCTCCGTACCGCGTACAAACATTTTAACAAACATTCTCTGCTTTGCTGTTAAACGTGCTATTTAAGCGGGAGTTACGCGTCTTGAACTACTTCGCACGAATAATCATTGAACCCTCGATATCGCTGTTGAACTTTTCTGAAAACAGGTGATTTTAGTGATTCACGCGCTTATTTATTATCGTCGATCAAGTCAGGTCAATTAAAATACGAACAATCGAACATTAACGATTCACGCGGAACCGTGGAAGGTTTTTTTTTTCATCTGCAACCTACACTGCCGGATATTTCGAGCCAACGCGTTTTGTTTCACAACGCCACAATATTTCGAACAAATATTTCGCGCTGCAGGGGCAGAAATTATTGCTTTCACGGAACACAACGCGTTACGCTCGGCAATTCCGGCCGACGATTCGGCCGGATATAGAGACGAATAAAAATGGTCTTTCATACGCGATCGGTATCGCGGGGCTCGACTCCGACGTGGGTTAATTGCGATAACGTGGCCTGGCTGGTAGAAGGGTCGTAGCAACATATGCCGTCCACGAGGTTAAATAATCCGGCGTGTCCCGTCGTCGCGGACACCTATCTAACTTGTACACAACGTGACGAGCTTTCGTGCACCACGTAAGGTCGTAAAAAAAGGCTGGCAGGTACACACCTTGGCGTGTCAACTTGGCGTACGCCAACATCGCGTCGCGCCATATGCCTCGCTTTTAACTCGCGAGGCCGAGGTGCACCAATCTGAGAGCCGTTCGCGTTTTGATTATTCGTGGGGTGCAGGACAGCGCCATGTATACAATATAGCGCGGGTACACAAACAACGAGCGAGATACCGACAACATGAAAGGTTTAATGCCACAACAACGGCACGAAACGACGTCGGAGTTTACATTATAAAGCGGCCAACGCTTCTAAGAACTGATATTCATATACTTGTTGCAAACTTAGCATTTAATATGATCGATCTTAAAACTACCGGGAGACTCTACTTACGACTGAGACACTAACGATACAAAAAAGTTAAGACTAGCTTGCGTTGGTCACGAAATAACCGTTCAGATTGACGTTAACAGAAAACAAGCTATTAAGATTTTTCTAACAAGAAATAAAAGCTTACATTAAAAATGTCCCACAAGAGGCAAATACAGTTATAGAAAAATGAATATATATAGTAATAATATATATTCCGAATTTTTTTAAAAATATATATATAATATTACTTTATTTACTTATTTAATATTCGAATTGCCCAAATTCTATAAAATTTATAACAATGTATCTTTATATACATATATAATATAATAAATAACTCTCATTTCGAAAAATAAGATACTTATGCTCACTCGGAAAATATTATGTTAGCTAGAAACTACTCTTCTAATATTTCGCAAAGGATATATCAGACCAAAGTTTCATTTTTCCTTCTCGATTCTTCTTCCGGCCCGACCAAACTCTCCTTGTCGATGAAACGATGAACGCATATTAGAGCAGGCCGATAGCTCGATAAGGTTCAATCGATAATAGTCGGTTGGCTGGATGACTGACTGGTTGGTCGGTCGAGCATATACATATATTATATATATATGTGTGTGTGTGTGTATATATATATATATATATATATAATATATATATATATACATATATGTGTATACATATATTATATATATATATGTGTGTGTGTGTGTATATATATATATATATATATATAATATATATATATATACATATATGTGTATACATATATTATATATATATATGTATATACATATATAATATAATAAATAACTCTCATTTCGAAAAATAAGATACTTATGCTCACTCGGAAAATATTATGTTAGCTAGAAACTACTCTTCTAATATTTCGCAAAGGATATATCAGACCAAAGTTTCATTTTTCCTTCTCGATTCTTCTTCCGGCCCGACCAAACTCTCCTTGTCGATGAAACGATGAACGCATATTAGAGCAGGCCGATAGCTCGATAAGGTTCAATCGATAATAGTCGGTTGGCTGGATGACTGACTGGTTGGTCGGTCGAGCATATACATATATTATATATATATATGTGTGTGTGTGTGTATATATATATATATATATATATATATATATATATATATATATATATATACTCCTTCTTGCGCTCTCCGTCTCTCCCGTCCGAACTATCCCTCGTCTCTCCATCCCTCTTCGTTCGATTGGTTCACCCTATGTAAGGGCGAATAAGACCGAGTAAGGGGTAGTAGGTAGGTAGGTAGGTTGTATAGATTGAGCAAACAGCGCGTTTATAGCGCAGAAGGGACTCCTCTGAATTTCCTCGACACGAACCGATCGTGGCGGCAAGCAGCGATGCGGTACTCGAAAGAGAGAGAGAAAGAGCCTTCTCGATTATCGAGTACACGAGCCGGGTTATCGATTGCTTGCCAATGAGCATTGTTTTCGCACCGGCCCACGTAAAAAAATGTAAAGATTCTAATACTTAGTTGTAAAATTTAACGTGTATATTATACATGCAAACTGTTGTCATTACGCGTGATAACATCGCAAAAGAATTTTTGCTCAGTTTTCTTCTTGCTGAACTTTGTACGATCACATTGTCGTTAGTAAGATTATTACAATATCCTACATTTCATCATAATTATAAAACGTTTTGTATAATATAATTATAAAACGAATTAATAGTAAGATTTAAAGTAAAATTTTTTAAGAAAAGATTTCTATAATTTAGATAATTCAAATAATTTTTATAAAATTGTTGATTGCTAGTTATTGCGAAATAAATCTTTTTTATTTGCTTTCGTTACATAAGATATTTGACGAAGAATTCCAATAAAGCAATGAAAAAAAAAAGTTGAATGATCATTGGGTGGATAAGATATGAGAAAAATATATTTTCTATTATTTTTAATAGCTATTAAAATATTTCAATTAAAAGATTTCATTTTTAAGAAAAGCAGATTATTTCCCTGCAGATTAATCACATGCCTCTGCCGTATTCCGTATACACGCTTTATTAAAAATTCTGCTATTTTATTTTCCTAACTGGACAGACGTTTCACTTTACGCATTGCTTAAGAACGAAACGTGAATTCGTTTTAGCGGGTGTGCGAAGACCTGAACGAGAGAAGTTCGTAACTTCAGTCGAGGTGGATTCATATGTAACGTCGTTTCAATTCGGGCCGATGCTTTGCCCGATCGGCTACGGCCCTCATCGTCCGCGGATGAATCTTCCTCTGTGTTGCGGAGGGTAACGTCGTAAAAAATTCATTACCCATCCGAGGAATCGATCGCCGAGCCCCGTGTAATTACGTGCTCTTTACACCATACCACGCGCTCCCTCGAAGACCGGACGTAATGAGAACGTGAAAAAAAGTCGACAACGAGGCGCGATCAGGCTTCTCTGTCTTCGTTCACGTTGCATAGGCGCATCGTGGATATAGCCTGACTAACGTGAAAAAAGTGATTACACGAGCTTGATTGAGGAAATTCTGCTAACAGTTAAACAAAAACTTAATAAATAAATTTACCGAACGATTAATGATTAAATAATTAGCGATAAGCTAATAAATTATATTTATTTCTTGCTTTTATATTTAGTAAGTAAGCTTAATTTTAACTTAATTATCGCAAATTTTGCATTAAAAGAATTATTAGAATTATTGAAAAAAGATTTATATTTATTCAATTTTTATTTTTGTTTGTTTGCTATCATTGATTATTTAATTAACGTCGAGAGAAATATTCCAATATGTTGATATTTTAAAAAAAGGATGAAGGCGGAAAGATCGAAGGTCTGACATCTCGCACGAGGCAACGTTTAACGTTAGGAATGTGCATTCTCGAATATGCTGCTGCCATTATTTCAATCCGGAACAAATCGTTAATTTTGCAGTGCGTTCCGCGATTTATACCCTTCAGCTCGTAATTTGTGCGAGAACCGTGTGCATGTCGGTGTGCCTGCGAAACACAAAAGCTGCGTATAGTGTCGAGGGAAATAAAAAAAATCAGAAAATATATAAATTTTTTCGTAAGTTATATTAAATGTTCTAATTCTATTTGTAAGATAATTTAACTGCTTATATCTGGATCTTATTTTTATCTTAACTGTACAAAATAAAGTATATATTAAATTATTATGCGAAGATGCAGGCCGATACGTTAAATATGTATAACGTAGTTGAATAACATTTTTGAAAAAAAACTTTATCATTTGAAAGCGTTATTGCAGTTTGTGTGCACAAGAAAAGAGAGAATTATCGTGCCACGGTCCGCCAGAGTGATTCACAACAGATTACACCTTGACGAGATTATAATATCAGTATGCAGCTCTTTCGTATCTCCTTGCCTATCAGTTTCTCGTGAGAATCTAGTGTAAATTTCATTACGTCGTCACGGGAAAACAAGTGATCAAAAAAATCGTTTCACGTCAAAAAATTCTACTACAAAAATTCTTCAATCAATTTCTTTACACGAAAGTAATAAAGACATTAGATTTTTACTTGCTGCTCTAATTTTCTATAATTAAATCATTTATACATTATTTATGTATCCATTTTATTCAAACCAGTTTTCAAGCATTTCAAGTTATGTCTGAAAAATCTTAACTTTTTATTAATAATCATTAATAAAAACATTATTTCAATAATGATGCCAATAAATAATTCAAATAGTTTTTAATGTCTTGATAAAGTTTAGGTTTTTTTCGTAGAAAACATATTTTTTAAACGCTGTTCTATATCGTCGTGTAATTTTTGTAACATCACGTATAATCTAACAAAATCGGAGTAATTTTGTAAGATCTCGATTAAGTGTCCGATAATCACGGTACTAATTAATTGTCATCGATATCCGGAAGAAACGATGTCCACGGGCAAAAAGAAGTTTCCAAGCTGTTTCCTAATCTAATTTTGCGAGACTCCGTCGACGCGCACCGAGAGACTGCTTTTAATTAATTGTATCAACTGTCGTCGAGGCAACGAGGTGGATGTGATTTGACTAACGAGGCAAATTCTTAAATTAACGAAGAAACTACCTTGGCTCTCTGAAACCGTGCACTCCCCAACCCCCCCCCCCCCTCTTTAGTATCTCCTCGTCTTTTCTATTAGCCGCTTTTCCGCGTCCATTGGCTCTCATTCCTGATTATTTAATTAGAATTGATTTACACTCGGTTTGCTTCTTAATTTCCTATTATTTTCTGATCTTGATTAAATAGATGCGTTAAAATTGTTAAGGGAGTAGATGGGAAGTATTTCATATTTTTGTTTTATATCCGTTACAACGTATGAAAGGATGCATTTGGTATAAAGTGAACGATATTAAATGTACTTCATATTCCAAATTTAATTCAGGATTACAAGAGTCCACTGTCCGTTAATCCGGTTTCATTGAACAGAATATTCGGACGTCCGAATTACGGTGCCCTCCAAAAATCAATTTCCTTCTGAAATAAAGTTCAATCGCGATAGCGCGAAATCCCTCGCAAAGCGCAATATACACTGTCCTTTGGAGGAGAAAGTAAAAAAAAAAAAAAAATCCCAGGGATTGTTTTCCGAAGTAATAAATTCCGCGCACAGAGGGATCTATCATGACAGTAAATTCTCGTCCGACAACGAAATCCTGCGTAAAACGTCGCGCGCTGTTATTATGGAAAGAAGAAAAACAATCTCGCGAAGTAATAAATCCCGGGCACACAGGCTGGGCCGTTATTCGCGCAACGCCGCGATGTAAATTCGTGCCTCTCGCCGTGAAACGGATTTTACTTCGTAATAGAAGCACGAACGTTTCGTCGCCGGATATCTTATCGTCGGCGCGGCGCAACGTGCGTTATCAGGTAATGTATTTATGGGGTGGGATATGAACCTAGAGGATAGATATCGTGAGTTCGTAAGGCTGATACGTTTAGCGACAACGGCGTTGTATGTGTCGGCAGATTGTACAGGGTGGACCGAAAATGAGCAGCGTCGGCGGTAATTTATTTCGAGAGGAAAACGCAATTTCTTTTTAATGCTTTCTCGCTTAAATTTTCACCCTTTTCTCCCAGTATATTAACAAATGCGCGAATAAATTCAACATTGAATGCCATTTTTATTTTAACATGGATAATCAATCTGTTACGGATACGAGCAAATATTTCTGATGACGACTTTTCACACCTTGTAAAATTATATGATACAATACGTTTTTGATAATATGATTTTTTTTAACATTTCATACTTTAGAAACACTCTGTATATACGATAATGAAATCCCCGGGATGAGCGTAATATCATTACACGTTACATATAGAGCGTGTTATTTATGGAAACGAAAGCTACGCCCTTTTAAGAGCATCAAGATGACGTTTCGCCGACTTCATGTTCTGTAACGAAGTGGTGTGTTAAAAGTGTTAGAGATATAAAGCAACACACACACACACACACACACACACACATGCAGAGACACGATACCTCACCAAATGTACGCTTACGTAACGTTTTATTACGCTGTAATTCATATAGCAATACGACGAATAATCTCTTAACAAATATACGAAAAAATATCCGTCTCTCAAAATAAGATATTTATAGTTACGTAGACGTAATATATGAGGATAAGGATGTAATAGAGAAACTTATAAAAAATGGAATAACGAAAAATGTTCCAAATGGTATCCAGATTAATGTAATTTGATGATAAAAATATTTCAAAGGCTATAAGTTGAACTATTTTTTGCAATACTCAACGTACTTCGAGAAAAAGATAATAGCGCAAACATATATAAAAATAATTTTCTTTTTATATCTCGATTACTTATTGCTTTATACACGTTTCTATTTCGAATCCTAGAATAGAAATACATATATAAGTTATTACGTCACATTTACTCGTCATTCAATCATTCAAACGTATATTCTAGAAAATAAAGATGTATTCATATATGGCGATGAATACTCGAGAAATTGCTAAGAAGAAATTGATGTTTTATGAATACAATATTTTCGGCGTAGTCATGCAAAGTGGGACAGCTCGTGGCTTTACATCAGAATTATTTATAGTCATACGGTACGGCCGAAAATTCGGGTAGCTCAGCCACGTGTTGTCACGGGATCACAAGTGCATGCCGCTGACGGATTTACACAAGTGTCTCGCACAGCATTAATTGATCTTCGATTTCAAGAGTCAAGACCAACAAATATTATTTCATCGTTTTACCAATGCCACGCAATTACTCCAACAATTATTCCAAGTTTAACTCTTTTATGCATAATCCGATCCTCACATATAAATCGCTTATATAAATGTTATATAATTGCAATAATAGCATAATTACAAATGTGTCATTATTTAATATTTAGCTAATACAAGAATCGGATTAATGATGATAACAATATATGGTAATGTGCAGAAAGACTCGAGTTATACATTTCGAATTATAATGTTAAAATATTTATTCATTACTATATCGTCAGGTAACTTAGTCTGCAATTATCTCAAACGCAATTCTCCCGCGTTTTTCGGCACTCGTGAAAGGTGAACGATCGTCGTCGGAACGTCAGGCATCGAAAACACTGCGATCGGCCAAAATATTTAACCTGCGATTAACCGCTTCTCCCGTACACAGAATGATTCAAGAATCAAATACCGAGAGTCAACCCGTGGGGTAGACTAGGTACATATTGTACTCGAATACTACCATCTTGCCTACACGAGCCAAGCGAGTTTGTACGTGGCGCAGCGTCGCGTGTATGACGACGACATAATAGTAGTTACACATATACACCCCACGAGAGAAGCAGAGAAAGAGAGAGAATAAGAGGGGAACACGGGAGAGAGGGCAGAAGGGACGTACTTAATGAGAGCAAGAGAGAAAGATGTTAAAAGTGAGAAGAAGGCGAGAGGTCCTCGAAAAGAAAGAGAGAGGAATACCCTGTAAAGGGAGAGAGGGAGGGGAGGGAGAGGGAGAGAGGGAGAGACAGAGAAAACGCGAACGAGAGAAGGGAGGTGCCCCGGGAGAGCGAGGGAGACTGGAAAGAGAGAAACGGCAGAGATGCTGCTGACATTGCTTGAACATATTTGAGTTGCTCCGCTCATGACCAAATATTTATTTATTTGCTCGGTAATACACATTTGTATTAACCGCGTAGCGCGCGATTCGAGGCACGTTCATTCAGATTTCCCTCACAAATTTCGTCGACCCGCCGCAACGCGCGCGCGACTAATTGGCAACCGCCCGCGGCCACTTATCGCACTTATCGCACTCATATCGTACTTACCTGCCGTCCCAATCACACGTGAGATACCGGCGTTCTCAACACGTGAGAATATTCCTCTGGCGACCCGTCTTATTACTTGAAGCAATCTATCGTCACATTTGAAGCCTTCGTAAAACTCCATCTTTTTTCTTAAAGAGATCTAGCGGGGATTCTGTTCCATGTCTTTTTTAATCGTCCATTTTTTGCATTCTAAAATGTATTGACGGAAAAGCTGTAGCATATATAACGATGCAAACTATGGATTTTTAATATTATCAGTATATTTCAAGACATAATACATTCACAACACATTAGTTATTTTAAGTTTGTACGGATATGATGATGCAGTTGCGATGTCAAAACTGAGAATAAAAAATTAGCGATAAAAAGAATTTTTATTTCTTATTTACTGAAGAGAAAAATTGACCAACAATCTGTTTTTTTTTTTTTGTAGTAACTTACTTATAACGTGTCATCAAATAATATTAGCCAACGGACTCTCCACATCTTTTTATCTTGTCATCTGCCTGCAGACATGTGTCGTTAAACAGGCATGAAAACCGCAATTTGTGCAAACAAACGGGCAATAGTCACATCCTCAACAATGTTACGTAATAGATTCGAGATGTATATAGTATGTATTATATTTGCGATTAAATATATATATGTATATATATATATATATATATATATATATATATATATATATATATATATATATATATATATATCAACAAATTTCCGGATGCTCGATATTCCGGCAATTTACTTTTCTCCGCGTCTTTTCCCGGGCCGGAGATTCCTCAATATATAACGTTTTGATCGCGTTACCGGCTGCAGTTCGCTGCTATACCATTATTTGGCTGAACCAATCTTTACCTTTGATACGAAGCGGTATAAGTGGAGGGAATTACTGGAACGGCTGTTTGAGTTGGAAATATTTGGAGTGACGCTTCGTTCTGCCGAAGGGTTTATTGAATTTTGTTTGGCGATATTGTAACTTCGGCTGCTTGACATACGTCGGAGTATCTCTCAATCACTGCGTTACATATGCTTCCGCGTTCCATTGGCAAATCAACGGAGTATTTCTTCAATTTTATCGGAAAATTGTAAATCGCTGATCGTGAGATAAATTTTGGAAGATCAATATAAATTTTAATAAAAGAAGGAACAGAAATACCGGTGAATATATTAATTCTTCTGTTGTTCCCGTTGATGTTTTATTTTGTTAAAGTATTTCTGGTAGTATTCTCATGTCACGACGAAAAATATTTGCTTTAGCGCTCAATATAAGATATATATAGACTTAGAGTATGCAGTACTCTACAGAAAAATTTTATTTCATGGAAATATCTGCAATATTGAACTAAGACAATGTTATATCTGTTGACATTATGATATCGAGATAATTCGAGGTGCAAAAGAATAACATAAATCGATATCTATGCATGTACATTATAAGTTTATCTAAAAAATTTTGTCGATTGGCTACCGATTGGTGGATCAACGGGGCTACACGCTTCAATCCAATCGGAGAAAGCAATCGCTAGTATGTAACGACATTATCGCAAAGTAATGTAGGTCGGACGCAAACAAAACTCTGTTTATCGATTAATTATCAATGAAAACTATACAAGGCGGTAATCTCGTCGATTACCCCCGAGACGCCATAAAGCCGTTTGTCTCGCTCGGCGTGTCTGCGCTCCGGCGCGCGAATAAGCAAAGTGTCGTTAACATTTTTTTATCTAGAAGAGGTCGGAAACCCATTATCATGTCTGGGATAATCCGTAAATACAACAGTCGTTGGCTTTTCAAATCGCAAATGGCGACGCCGAATGAATCTTGCTTTTCATTAAAAATAATAGCAACGCGATGAAAGCTTTATTGTTTATATATTTTGTATATTTATCAAATACATTCTTGTCAAGAAAATGAAGAAGAAAGATAATAAAATGATAACAAAATTATAGAATGGAGTTAAATCTCTTTATCTGTTTTACACATAATCAAAACCGGAAAGACACGTATTTACTCGAATTTCAGCTCTAAGTGCTGTCCGGCGTGAAGCGGAGTACGAAATTAATCGCACATTTATTCAAGGACTTCCAATAAAATCGGGAGCGCCTACGAAGCTCTGGAATCGAGGAGGCGCGGCTTGGAACCGCGCGTGTACGTGCCCGCGATAACACGTACATCACGATTACTGGCGAAATCACGTTTCCGGAACGGCGAATAAACGCGTTCAACGATTTGCGAGTGTTTCCCCGGAAATTTTCGCCTCGCTTCCTGGATTCCATACGCTTTCGTTGGTACGTAAATATCGACTCTCAACGTCCGCTCAAGGAAGTTTGCAGTTCGCTACGACTGCGTTTCCATGGCGCAGGAACACATAGGACGTTATTAAAATAGATTAGTGTTGAGAATCGCGACCTTTTTCCACCTCTGTATCCTTATTGGGTTTGCCTGTATCTTTATGTTCTAATATCTGACAACTATTTTACTTTATAATCGATGAATTAACTAAAAAAAGATATATGTACATATTCATATCACATATGCTATATGAACAAAATATTATTTCCAATTTAAATTTGCTTTTTATTTTGAAAAGAGTTGTAGTCTTTCTATGAATTTGTACTGTAAAAGAATAATACTGAATGTAATGAAAATACAAATCATTTTTTGTTATTAATATGTTTTGTATATTTTCGTTTATAATTATACTTCACTATTTTGTTTTCAATTATTAATAGAATTAATTTATCGCTAAAAATCATTATTAATAATTTGATAAAATATTTTGCACTATTTGTAATCTCTTCAAAAATTATTAACGTAACTAACAAAATTAACAATATATTTAATAATTTCATATGAATAATAACATTGTAAATTTTATTAAATTTTATTTTCTGTAAATGTTTTTTATATATTTTTTTTAATATTTTTATAACAGATATTATTTTAATATCATCAAAATAATACTTTTATCATGAATTTTAAAAACCTATAATTTTAATTAATCGTGATATTAAATATTATCTCAATCTTTAAAACTCTTTTTACACATTTTCATATTCTAATTGCATTTGTCAGCTTCGCGCGTAATTAACATATATTCAAAGTATTATATGCATCGCCAAGCATCATTAAAATATCGCGAGCATCGAAAGTGAGTGTATGAAAACTGTTGCGCAGGAGAATCATTTTGACAGTCAGATATCAACAAATGAGATGCTTCCTTCGCGAGGGAGCCGACTTTAATATCGACAAATAAAACTGAATCCTTTCTAAATATACCCGGGTATCAGCGGTGCCAACATCGTTCTGAATGACGAAGTCTGCCCTTACTTACGGAGTCTGTTATGGAGTGTGCCAATAATCGAGAAAAACTCTCGATATCGATTTACGCGAGAGCGAGCTGAGACAATACTGATACTCTCGAATCGGCTGCGTAGGCACACGTAAACGTTTACGACCGAATACCTCTTTTCTTCATTTCATATTTTTTTTCCCTGTACCAGGGAAAAAAATAGTCCTTACTAGACATTGTCGGACAGACAGTGAATTTTCGCCAGACAGGACGAATTTGAATCAAGTTCAAATCAGACACGCAAGCAACGGATGCATTTTCCTCCTAGCAACGGCAAAGAGAATAGGAGAGATAAGAGGAACGGACGGTATGTTAGTGCCGCTTCTTCCCTCGCGTCGGGATAAACAATGACGCTGAGTTTTGCGGTTTGCAGCTTTAGGACGACGATGCCGACTAGCTGCATCGTCGTTGGCGCAGGTGTATCGGCAGCGGATAAGCAAAGGGGGTGAAACGGGGGCCGGCAAACACAAGTGAGAAAGAAACGGAGAGCACGGAAACTGGAGACCGTTAAAAGCCAGCCGCGGGGGTGTCTATTTGCGTAGATCGGAGAGATCGGACAAGTGGCGCGAAGATGCCTTTGTCGGACACCGCCGGCATTGTGGGTGGCTTATGCTCTCTCGTCCTCATCTTTCGTTCTCTCTCTCCCTTTCCTCTTGCATCTTCTTTCTCTTTATCACGTTTTCTCGACCGCCGCCATTTTGCAAGATCTCATCTCTTTTCTGATTAAAAATGGACGAATCAAAAAAATCTTGTAGGATTGATCCAATATTCTGGTTATTATAATAGCACTCAATACTTTCTAATTTACATAATAACCAAAATTTCTATTATAATACCCAAAAAATATTTTTTATTTACGTGGAATCCTTTAAATCTTAGAGGATTTTATCCTTATTTTGACTTCAAGAGGGTTCCTCTGAAATCAAGAGAAAAATGCTATAAACAAGAGTATTTAACATAGAAGAAAGTATTTTTCACTTTATTGAAAGAGGAATATGTTTGCTGTGAAACAGTGAGCTTAGAATATAAGATTATAGGAAAAATCACTTTAAATGTAAAATACTTTTTTTGGATAACCAGAATATTTGACCAATCCTACGAGATTTTTCTGATTCGTCCGTTTTTAACCAGAATATTTTCCAGCGTAAATATTTCTTTTGTCGTTATGATTGATTAGACGAACGAATATGTGGAGTAAGTATGTCTCTATCTTGTCATCAACCCTCTTTCCTAAGCCATCAGCTCCCAGCTTGAAACATTTCTGCACGATCCTCTTATTGTTAGTTCTTCAAGCTTCTCGCGCCATTGTTATATTGTCAATGTACTTCTTTTTTTTGTCACGTCCATCATTTCACATCGATACGAAAGAGATTATATATACATATATGTTTAGATAATTATTGTTATTCTAATAATTATATTACATTCGTAAAATTTTTTGAAATTTACAATATATATTTGTGCAACTTGACGAATATTTTTAACACTATCAATACTGTTAATTCTGTTAAAACAATTCTCAATCTCACATTTTTGAAAATCATTGCGAAAACGGCATTAATTGTCACGGGAGATAAAAATGGATAGTTCAAAATAGATCGGAAAAATCCGCTATCAAATGGAGAGTGGAAAAAAAAGTTCACACGTGCTACGCATGAACGTTTGCTCTTCGGTATGCGTTATCGCGCGATAATTCTCTCTTTTTCCTTTTAATCGCGAGCGCGACAAGCGCTCGTCTCATTTAAAATGGAACGTCCCGTGCAGTCACGGGAACTTAAGAGATTGGTATTGATTGGTCTGTTTGCGAAGGACATACAAGCCAATATACGGAGCCGAGTCGAGAGTGGAACGCGATGGCGCGGCGGAACGTAGCGTGTTAATATTGGCACGGAAATTACATAAAACGAAGGAAGCACGAATGCCGGAACTATACGTCTCTCGACAAATCTGCCGATCGATCTCTTCGGCAACGGGAAAGAAGATCCGGGATGTTGCGACTCTTGCTCAGACGCACGTACCTTTTTCAAACAATGTCTTCCGTCGAACGCAAGAAAGGATAATCCAAACAACTGTTTCTCATTAAATTTCCGCAGAGATATTTAAATGTCATATTTGAATGTTAAATTATTGACTAGGAAATATGGCAAGAAACTCAGTGAGAAAAAGTAAAAAATTAATCGAAGTACAACATAATTAAACTAGTGGAAAATCTGATAGACTCTGTAAATATACAATAATGAGAGAGATTTATAACAAACGTACTGAATTATAACAATATATACTTCTCAGACGTGTGTATGTGCGTCGATGTGGAATGATAATGTGAAATTTCTCATTGAATTGCGGCACATTTGGCATTAAATAATTAAAATCGTTGCTAATTAACAATATTTAGTGGGACACGAATGAACACGAATAAGTAAAACGCATTTCTGGTTATTCGCATAAATTATGTTTACGTGAAATATGGGGATTGCTTTGAAAGTCAATACTTGGAATTTATGGGCGCGGGACTGCAAATTACATCGCGCAACGTAAATCGAATTACTCCGCAGCCTGGGATACGTATCTGTAGGTTACGCCAAGTTCAAATATATCTATGTCTACCGGGTAAACATTTTAGATCAATGCGCAAAATGATCTTGACAAAGGCCAACTAATTACGTTAAACAACATGAATATCAGACATTATCGATTCATTGAATAACAAGTTAATAATAGTTTATTATTAACGCGGTCAATGATCTACTATCGGTTATACAAACAGCATTCTCACCGACGCGATTAAACCGCTATTTGTTCAATATTATCGCACACCTAAGTCCGTTAGGATTGTCCGAGTACACGGATAATTAGGATTAGAATGTGCAAACACATATCGGCGAAAAGTATTTTGTCACACATGAAGTAAATTTGCGCTACGTTTTCGTGACACTTGTCCCAAGTTTTCGTGCATTAAATGCACGGAAGGTGAATTTTTCGCAAAATACTTGTGTATATTGAATGAAAACATTAAATAGCATTAAATAATCCTATAAATAAGAGCGTGATGTAGCATGTGATGTAAAAAATATTCAAAAAACTAATATATTTACATAATGTTTTCTCCAAGGATGCATAATTTATTACGCGCAATTAGGAGGCCATTAAGCACGAGCTTTGATAACACGAGGGGGACTTTCTGGATCTGCTACCGACGCGAAGATGCATTTTGCGCGGTCGCGGATGTGTTTTCGAAGAAATGGAAAGACGAGAAAGTGCGTGGCGAAGCGGCGGCGCGACGAAGAGTCGGCAGAAGTGGGCCCCACTCGAGAAGCCGCGCGCATATCGGACCCTTTCGACGAAACGCCGAACGTGCCGCTATTTGCCCAGCAATGAAGATCAAACAACGGATCGTGCCCATTTCGTCGTTCCCGGAGGTACTTCACGTACCTGAGGTACCTGGGTCGGAAGGATACGCCCGCGCTCTTGCGACTTTGGCCGTTTACCTGAAAATATTACAGCGCGGCGAGAGAGCGGCTCTGACAAAGACATCCGAGAACTTACCAATTTTCCTTTATCGCCCACTTCTTAATCTAGTCAGACGCGCACACACCTTGTGAGAAGCAATGCCGATTCTGCGTATGACGGCTGCACGAAATTGCGAAATTACAGCGAAATCGGTGCAGCTATGCTGTTAATGTTTATGACGAAAACATTGAATTGATTAACATACATATATGTATTATATATCAATGATGATTATATTTATCAAGGTAACAAAGTTCTTCCGCAACATCGTTGTCTAGCGGACGTCCTTCATTAACGGAAAACAATGAGTGCATTATTTCTGATACAGACATAAGGCGGGATGTCTCAGGAGACGGGCGCCAGGTATGAGGCGAGTTATCATTGTACAAACATGCGCTATCGTGATGCGAACTCGATCCTACATCGTTACTCGTCATGGAATGAGAACGGAAGAAGTAGGGAAGATAGGAAGGTACAGAGAAAAAAAAAAGAGGAGATTCATGTATTTATTTTATTAAAAATGCTCAGATATAAACTTTATCGAATATCCCTCGAATATTCCTGAAATATCTTTTTTATCAATAGATAAAGAATACTTTTTATCTCAAAGGGATTATAAATTCCTTTTATGAGCGCTTCAGCGACACTATTTTACATCGTGTAAAGCATACAAGCAACTTTATATTTTTCCTTTTCATTTAAGAAAATCAAATTATTAAATAAACGAGATTTTTGAAGAATTTTTACATGCCATATTTCTCAGTAACAAAAGATGCAACTTGTCGTCAATTCGAAGAAGATAAAACTTCATGCCGTCAGAAATCGTTATCAGACTATGTGATAACGTCGCACTACGCGCTGAAAAAAATAGTACTTGCATTCCTTTGCAACTCTAATTATACGTGTGATACGGTGTTGTATTTCTTAAGATTCGGAAGAAAATCTCTTATTCCCTTAAGTCTTAGGAGATTAGAGATAAGATGATTTAAAGAAGGATCATTAAGGATGAGATCATTTTAAGAAGATAATTTAAAAAAGGAGAGATAAAATTAAAAAATTACAAAATAGGATTTAATTATATAATAAATACTGTTTCTAATAGATTGTAAAAATGAATATCTTTTATAAAATTGTTATTTTAATTATTAATTATGCTCATCTACACAAGTGTAAATCACTTTAATTTTGAACATATTATAATAAGATTTATAGTAAAAATTGTTTGCCGGCAGTATACACATAGTAAAAAAATATATTAAAGTAAATTGTAAATAACAAAGTTATTGAAGTTAGATAATATAGATAACGAAAGAGAGGAGAGGGGCGGGGAAGGGAGGGATTAAAAATTAATTTTTACAGTAAATATTATGATATTTTTAAAGTTTTGCCGTTATAATATCTTCTGTTTGCATAAAAATTTGACTAATTGAAAGAGATTACATAATATTTATAATTATCGTTAAAGATTTTGGAAAACTTAATCTTTTTCATACACAACAATTAACAATACTTACTATGTTACGGTTGCAGCAGTTGTTTCTAGCATGAAATACGTTGGACCGAGAAAAGTGTCGTGGCACAATAGAGACTAATATAGCTGTTTGTCACGTCGTGAAACGCCCCCATGGCCGAGCATTCAAGGCTTAAGATCATACCGTTTAACACCGACAGGGTTAGCATAGAATGATCCCCGGCACACGAGCGTATAAAACACCCCATGAAACCTCAATTGTAAGCGTCGTACTGCTGCACCCTTAAAGCTACCCCCGCATGTCCAACAGGGTTTCCAAAAATTATTACATTGAGTAACAAAACAAAATGTACCTAATATTAATCAATTTAATTAAAATGATAATTGACTTAAGTGTTGACAATGTCAACAGTTTTCAATACTAAAAGTTCTCATGTAATTATGAAAATTATTTAAAATTATATCAGGAACATTGATATTAATCTCTTTCCCTTCTCTTTTTATTTATTGGTTTTCTTTAAATCATGAAATCATTATTAAAAGAAACTTAAACAGATTATTTCAAATTTGTGATTCCAATTACAGCATTTATATAATATAGAAATTTTATTGTTCAAACATTAAAGATTTAAAAGCATTTTTCATGATTGTAATATAAGATCATGTTTACATATTTCTCTTTTCTTTCTTATTAAACTTTCTTATTAAATTAATAAAAACTGATAAATTTCCGTTTCAATCTTTCTTGAAATATTATTTAGTACTTTTATATCAATTTAATTACGATATATTAATAGTAAAAATGAATTAATAAACTTTTCAAAAAGAAACGAAATGTCCTCCAATAATGTATGATAAATATTAATATGACATTGCGAGAGCTTCTAAATAATCGAAATGCATTTAAATCATCGCATAGCAGACGTTACCGAATCGCACGCGATGGGGTGCGGCGAAAAAGAAGGGGATGAAAGGTATACAGCAGAAGGGATCGGTGAGAATTGTCCGAAGAATTAGCAGGAATATAGCAGCATTTAACTGAGCGAACGCGTCAGTTGAATCTACCGACTGGCCGTTTTGTCGGACCGTACGCAGACGTTTTTCCACACGAGCGATGATCTCGCTGTTTGTTTCCTGGGCAGGAAGGATGTGTAGTCCCTTTAGGCTTTGGTGAATCAATGAATCGACATGTGTCGTATATACACTCTATTTTGCGTCTAAACGGGTTCAAGCTTTGCGCGTATTTGCATATAAATGTCGATGGACTTACGGAAAAATTTTGCCGATTAAATCTTTTCAAAACATTTCTATTTTCAAAATACTAATAATGTAGTTAATACTATGTTCTTTTTGCATATTTTCTTTCTTTTTTCATATAAAACTATTCTATATATAATATATATATAATTTATAAAATAATTTCTGAGTTAAAGGATAATTCAAGATAAGGATATCACAAGAAAATAAGCATTTTTTTTATTACTGAGCTAACATATTAAATGTCGACATGAGAAACATCTTAGATTTCAATTTTTCCTTTACAATTTTAGAAACATAAGAATTTATCTTATTCAGTCATGTAAGTGGTATATAATTAATGCAGAAATATTTTATGTTTGCCGTACAAATACAACGATGTATAATGAAGAATGCAAATTCCGCGAGAACATCGCGGTTCGTTCGATCATCTAGCCTTTCGGTAAATAGGAATAATTATCGCATCGGCGTCGGATTAAAAGCCGGAAACGGAAATATGGAAATAATTGTTATTAAACGTAAACAGTGAATATTTTTAACGAGCGCGAGCGAGCTGCGCTGATTTCGTCGATGTCGATGAATTCGAAATCGGCGATCGCGTTATGCCTCAAAATAATCATCGTGCATTTCGCATCGCGATTATTTTAACCGACCAAAATGTAGAGTCGATATTTACCCCGTGCATACAAATTATCGAGCGCAAGTAAATTCCAGTTGCTTTATTCAGATTTGACGTATCGGCCGCAAATTTGACGAGATGAATCACACATTGTGCTCGCGTGCGATAATTAGTAAGTACGACTTTTGAATTAATTATCATCGATCGACGTCGCTCATGCGGCCGATTCAAATCCAATAGTATCAAACCTTTTAATTTCTTTCTCCCGAATATCTACTCTCTCTATATATTTATATATCTTTCATACGCGAGACTAAAACCTCGATTATGTATTCTTCGAATTTATTGGTTTCATTTTTGATAAAATTAATAGGACAGGAGAACTTTATGGAAAATATTAGTGAGCTCAGAGCTCATTTTAAACCTGCATATGATTTTACACTGATTTATAAATTTTATAAAAAATATACTGCTAAATTTATATCATATTGTTAAAATAATAATTGAAAAAATAAATTTTATAAATGATTATATTGTTAATTAAAAAAATCGGAAAATATGCAATATTTATATTTTACTTTTTAAAATACTATAAATATGTGCTTACTATTATATTTAAAAATAAGTAAAAATCTTTTAAAACAAAATTTTTCTCAACAATATTTCATAAATAGGGGAATTGTCAATTCAAGGAAGAGATCTCGTCATAATTATTTCGTGTGCTGCTTTATCGCGTTCTATCCGATCATCAAATCGTTATTCTTCGTAATCTTGCTCTAGGTAGATAATTCCGAGTTTTTTTAAAGCCCGATAATATATATAAACTCGGTCGCGCTCGAGAAGGCTCTTATCCTGCGCGACCGAATCTATTATCTAAGGAATGACCGGGGAGTGCGTCAGAAGCACGTGATGGATGAGCGGTGATTAATTATACGGTGTCCACCCCCGACTCACGGCCTCCCCATTGGTAAATACAGGACATGGTTACGATCCACGTCGTTTCCTCGTCCAGCATGGCTCTTCTTCGAGTTTCCCGCCAGTGGCGTCCGCCCGGCTGGACGAGCGAGCTTGACATATTAATTTTCCAGAGTAGCCGTCCACATTGTGCGGCATACGCGCAGCGTTTCAGGGAAACTGCATCTCTCTCTCTCCCTTTCTTCGNCTCTCGCAAGTACACCAAGACATTAGCGAAATCATTCGGTTCGGCGAATTACTCTTACACGATTCGGCGAATCGTATCTTGTACGATTATAATGTTTGAATTTGTTAAGTATAATGAAGATGCCGCGATAATATTTATTTCTCTGCTCATATAAAGTTCCGCAAGAACGAGCCACACAGTTATTTAGATTTCACAAATCTATGAATCCAGATTCAATGCACTGCGAACATTCACATATATTATTTATGTATTTATAGGTACGATTTTATGAGATGATGTAATAAATATTTGAAAAAAGTAACAGCAGTAAATAATCTAATTTAAGAATAATAAATAAAATAAAAATTAGACTTATATTCATATTTAATATAAATGAAGCAAAATATAGTAAAAAAGCTAGAATTAATTTTTTATTCATACATATCTTTTAATTAAAGAGAAAGTTCATATAAAGTAATCATATTTTTTTTAGAAGTTAAATCACGATATTGCCGTACGTAATTATTGTAATTTATAGCTACGTTTATATATCTGTCACATATACAATTATAAACTTGATTATTTATTGAATGCCGTAGATTCATTAATGCTATTACTTTATTATTCTACTTTCAGTTTTTACATGCACGTACATGCTGTACGCTGTTTTAACATACACATTTCTCGTGTAAAATCAACGACGTATATATTGAAACGATTATTTACTGGCGTCGAGAGCCAAATCCTGCCGAATTAATTTACAAATCGCGAAATAACCGCGCTGGATTTTAAATTAATTTTAAATTCCCGAGTTATCAGCCGTACGAGATCGATGGCGAACGGGCATATTAATCATTACAAATCGTCGGTATCTCGCTCGCGGCACAGAGTTATCGAACCTTCCATTAAACACGAAATTCCACAGTTTTCACGGAAATCTTCCGCGATACGCGCTTGCGAGTAGAGCCAACGGTGCAGTGTAAACCGACTCGTATCGTTCTCTGGAATTGACGGCGCCCGATCATCGGCGAAATTGGCGAGGTTTCATGGTACGGAATACTCGAAGCATAATGCATCTAATCCACAGACGTAGGGCCAATAGCACAAGTGCGCGAGATTATTTAGCTGTACTAATGCGCGTCTAGTTTAACCGCAGCCTCCGGCGACGTGCCGGTCTATACGGCAAGTGGATTTGCTGGACAATGACCAGCCATGGGGATGACCATGGTCGTCATGCGCACGGATATTCGCTCTAGAAAATCACAATAAGGGATAGCGAATTGATCGGCAAGACTGCGCGGAATGCGGAATGAGGATGACTCCGCTAAAGCAATGGCTCTGGTAAAATCAAGCGGTAGGTCACACAATTGTTACGGAACTTGCTCAAATATTTCAATCCTCATCTCGGGCTTTACATGAATTTCACTCAAATTAAATACTTTGTGCAAATTGCTGTGAAAATATTAACTTAAATATTAACTTTTTCTTCTCTTCTCGAGATAGAAGCTTAACAAATAAAACAAAATGTTCGCTTTGCCTTCCAGTGAATCGAATTTACAATTATTAAAAAAGATTCAAATCTTCGAGTGTCCTTCAAAATATAGCATCTTTTCAGATTTTATACACTGATTTTATACACTGACAATATTTATACACTGAAAAAAAATTCTGATTAAAAATGAACGAATCAGAAAATCTTGTAGAATTGATCAAACTGGTTATTATAATAGAACTCAATACTTTATAACTTATAATAACCAGAATTCCTATTATAATAATCAGAATATTTCATCAATCCGACAAGATTTTTCTGATTCGTCCGTTTTTAACCAGAATTTTTTTCAGCGCACAATAATTATAATAATATTATATTATAATATAATATAAATATTTATACAATAATTATAAAGGTACAATTAAATGTAACTTATAAATATTTTGACGCTGATACAATCATAATGTAAAAAGTATTCTGTGTTAAATAGAACAAAAAATGAAAAAAATGTTGATTTCTTATTCTACGTAAAGAACTCAATGTCATAAGCTAAATTTCTATCAGGCCTCGATAAAGCATGATGTGATTTTCACTTGAAGCCGTCACCGTAATGCACTTGCCGATCATCGCTAATGCACATATGGTGCATAAACGTTCGCCAGCGACGAGATTATTTTTAAGCTGGCGCCTTTCGCGGCCCTCCCGATTAAATGCAGGTTAAACAGACTACAATTCGTTAGGCGTAAAAATCAGCGGGGTGGTGAAATCAGGTGTGACGGATCAAAAGCAACCACACATGTTGCATTCTCGCGCGACGAACCCCAAGTGTTGACGCTTAACGGACCCCAACGATAAAAACCTGCATGGTGGTGGTGCACCGCCCTTAATTATACGCTATTATTTTCCTAATAGGATCAAAACTGGCGATTCCCCAACTACAAGCTCGTCGAAATCCGCATTATGTTCAGGGTGATATTTCAGGTTGAGCTTAAAATTACTTCAATAATTCATCGCAAATATGAATTTTTTAATCAGAACTGAAAAACTTGTTAATAGAATCATATTAACAAGATCAGAACAGCAAAATCTTTTTTCTTTTTGACAAAAGATACCGTTACTGATAAAATTGTCATTGACGCTAAAAAATATTTAACGTTTTGTCTCAATACTGCGCATAAATACATACACCCAAGAAAAAGTATTTTACATTCAATTGTGATTTTTCCTATAATCTCATATTCTAACAATAAGCTTACTTACTATTTTACAGCAAACATATTCCTCTTTCAATAAAATGAAAAATACTTTTTTCTCTCTTAAATTCTCTTCTTTATACTTTTTTTCTCTTGATTTCAGAGGAATTCTTTTCATATAAGAGTAATCACTCAATATGAGAATAAAATCCTTTAAGATTTTTTAGAAGATTCCACGTATATCAAAATTTTTTTTTTAGTGTACATAAAATCACAGCTTGATTTTTATTTGTATTAAGATTTATTTTTAGTAAAAGATCAGATTTATATAATGATAAAAAGGCCAGATTTTTATTTTACGATAACAAATCTATCCCTACCCTACACCAAAAAATGATTTTAATATACATGAAATCCTATAAATCGTAGAGGATTTTATCTTTTTTGCTTTTGAGCCCTTTTATATAGGGCTCAAAAAGATTCCTCTGAAATCAAGAGAAAAAAAAACATAATATTTTTTACTTTATTGAAAGAGTATGTTTGCTGTAGATCAGTAAGCTTAGAATACGAGATTATGAGAAAATCACTTTGAATGTAAAATATTTCTTTTTGGATGATGAATATCTATTATATCTATTATATTTTTAAGTTTCTTTTCTTTTCACGGAGAGACCTACATAAAAGGAATTATAATCACTGTATACAAGTAAGTACACAATAGCAAGGTTTCTATTTATTTTTCTACCTTCTCTGACTTTTCTTAAGTAAATAATATGTATGGCTATCGTACGATATCTGTAACATGAAACGCACGTTAAATAGTGACGCATTCATTGGCAGCGGAAACAGCGTTCATGGCTTGTTTTTCCGTTCGACGCTGGATGAAAACGGATGAGGCTCGCGAAATTAACCAACGACCGAATAACAATCGGAATCGCGCGGAAAAGCGCGGGAATGCAGGCGTGGTGGTGTGCCGGCCGTGCGTGAAATTGAAAACGCGGCGCCATTAAAATGGCATTAATGACGGGATCGCGAATATTGAGATTTATCCGTGTGTTATCGGGCCGACAGGATTTTTAAGCGCCCCGGCGCGCGACAACGGCAGGCTGCTCGCAATAAATCCGCGTCCCGTCTAAATTAGGATCTACGTGTGCCGAATTTATTTTGAAAATATGACGCGGACGCGCGTAATATCGGATGCGAATTTAGGTTTAACGTTCCGCGTTCGGCAAGTTCGATTGGACATTGTGTGCAGTGACCATTTTCTAATATAATTGATTATCGCGGGAAAGCATAAGGAAATTATAAATATCCGTATGCATTCTCGTGTTAAGCGACAGTTAGTTTGCCTCCTGGTTTATGGACAGAATATCTCTGAAAATGAACGAGGATTTATACATAAAACTTCAATTATCACTCTATTTACCGTTAGTCTCTGTTAATTGTCATTTAACTTATCACGCAGTGCATTATGCGATTAGCATATGACATTTTATCTTTGTTTACAATTGACTCGATAAAAAATAATTGAAATTTAATTAAATTTTATTAGATTGCATATTATATGATAAAATAAACAAATTGAATAATCCGATATATTATAATATCTTTAATATCTTCTATCTATTGTAATATCTATATTATCTTTAATATACATATATATTCTATTATCTATCTCTATTCGATTATATCCATCACGGCCCATCGATCCCATACTTTAACAGATAATTGAAATTCTACAAAATACTATACAAAATGTGTACATTTTCAAAAGAATTTTAAGATATTTATAAATCCATAAGTGATTCTTGAATGGATTGGTCATTGAATTATCGCGGAAAATCTTTAAAATAAATGAACTTTTCTTCATGATTTTCGTGTTATTCTTAATATTATAGTTTTAATATAAAATATATAATTGGTATAAAATAGCTCGCAAAATTTCCGGTAATCGGATCGCTCCATCATCAACGTTGTAAGTTGTTTTTCTCGTTTTGGTCTAGTCAATATCGTCGCGCAGGCGTTGTTTTTTTACACTTCGATACACTATGTCCTCGCGTAATGAGGCAAACGAGGACAGCGTGCAAACGCAGGAATAAAAGGCGGACCGAAACGAAGTCCTCGATGAAGGGAGTAGGATGCCTTATCTCCGTGTGCGCGAAGAAGCGTAGAGCGCAAGGGAATGGAGAAGGGTCGGTGAAGAGAAGAGGAACTGAGACAAAGTGCATCTGCGTGAATCTATGGTGGAAGCAGCCGAGAGGAAGGGAGACGAAGAAGGGCCACGGGAGTTTACGGGGAGATACGAGCGTGCGACAGAAAGAGAATGTACGGGGGGATTACGGGCGCAAGGTGTGTGGAGCAGCGTGCGAGAAAAAGATAGACAGAAAGAGAGGCACGGACGAGGGATACCGTAGGATACTACGGTATATACGAGCGGAAACAGGGTACAAGAAATAGGATGGCAGCAGGAGGCAACGTGGAAGTGAGAGAAAGAGAGAGAGAGAGTGATGCCTGGGAGGAAGAACCTCGTCGTGTTGGACGAGGAGGGAAGATGAGAAAGAGAGATCGTGGAACGCCGGGGGAAGCTCGGCTGAAGAAGAGAACGTATGCGCAGTGGGCTGTGGAAGGGGAGAGAAGAGCGGACGAGGGAGTGGAGCGAGATAGTGCAGTTATCAGCGAGCGAGAGGAAGCGTGTGGGTGCGATGTGCGACGGCCATGTTGAACGGGCTTGCGTGCTGAGTTCTCCAGCGTGCCTCTCCCTCTCTCTCTCTCTTTGCCTCCCTCCCTTTCCTGCCGTCCGCCCTCCTCGCCTCTCAGCCAACGTCATTCTCCGGCTCTCGCTCTCCTCTCTTTCTTCGTCCCTCTCTCTCTCCGTCTCTATCTATCTCTCTCTCTCTCTTTCTCTTGCTCTCGGTCGAACCGCGGCGCGTCAATACCTCGGCCCAGGATACCCTGCACTCCGCACCGCTCTCAGGAGGGCAGCCTTCGCTCTCAGCCAACCAGAAGGCAAGCTGATACCCCGCTGTAGCGATGGCAACGTTACGTGGCGCGTTCGTCGACAACGAGGCTTCCCGCCGACACGACGACGGAGAAAAGGAGGAAAACGATGAAAAAGCACTGGCGAAAGAAGAGGAGCCGGCCAGATAGTCGATGACGTGACCGGCGACGACGACGACGACGACGACGACGACGATGGAAAAGGCATCATGGAGACCGGGGTCGCGACCGAGAAAATTAACCAGATGCGTTTATTTCAGAAGAATCACATATTGGATTATCGCCTTGAAATCGTACTTACAATTTAAAAGTCTTGACATTTATTAATTTCATAACTATTATGATATAACTATAGGGCTGTAATTTTGTTTGCACTTTTCATTTAAGTCTTCCTAATTTCTAGTTCCATTCCGATTTAAAATGATGAGAGAATGAAAAGAGATTTTGATCCATTTAATACTTGATTTCAGCTTGCATAATGTCTAATTTTTCATTATTCAGCGTTTTAGTTATAAAATAACTCCTTTTTCGAAACATATAAGTATAGTATACATCCTTTAAATTTTAGAAAACTGGAAATGTTTTAATATTATTCTTTATACAATTCAATATAAATTTTTCAAAGAATTAAATGCTCTGAGAATTATACTCTGAGGCTCTGAAAATGTGAAATAAAATATCAAAATAAAGTTATACTATTATTGATAAATTAAGAATTATAAATTTTGATGCAAAAAATTAAACTGTCGCTAATACTTACAAATATCAATTGCTTGTATTGCTAATTATTATTATTTCTCTTATTTTATGAAAGATACAATTAACTGATTTTTTAAAAATATTATTTCTAAAAGTATTAATAACCAATAAAAGTCGAGTATATGTATAATTATTTTCAAATTAATTTGAGAAATTCAAAAATGTTAATACCGATTCTAATATTTAGCACTCTTATCGATGCCAAATTTCATTAAAATAAACCTAAATTAATCGTCAAATGAGCATCTGTTTAAAAAGATTCGAGTGAGAATTACATAATGCGAGGGCAAATGGCTTCCTATATACATAGTGTTTCTTTCTCGAATGTTAACACAACTCGAAGCTGATACCCTCGGCGAAACGACTCCATTGTCGCGATAACCAAATATTGTCGTTCCGATTATTACCAACGGTAATAAGTCCCTCCCCCTGCTATCGTAAAACAGAAAGAAGGCGAAACGACTTTGGTGGAGAAAAGAGTTGTTCGGTGACGAAACTGAAGTTACAGATTAAACAAGCAACCAAAAACACGCAATGATTTGCTGAAAGTGGAAAATCCATGTTTAGTTCTAGTTATATTTTTAAAAAATTTTAAAATTATCTATTGTAAAGTTTACGAGATAATTAATTCACATATATAAAATATTGTTCAAATCCAATATATAAAAAATAAAAAGAGAAAGAATATTCTTGAAAATAATTATTATTTTTCGATAAATCGTCACTTATTTTTGTCTTTCATTAAAGTCAGAATAGTGCATTGTTCATTATATAAATATGAAATATGATATATTTAATTTAAAATCTATATTAGTAAATTTTCAATTTTTATTTCATTGTATAAATTGTTTTTAAAACATGCACTCATTTATTTTCTTTGTATTTTTATAAATTTCTATATGAAAAATATAAATTTCCATAGGTAAGAATGGCGCTATTATAACGTTTCGTTCGATTTCCGGCAAAAATCCGATACGACATCGCATAACGCCAATGATCAGATTTCGTCGATTCGAATACACCCCTGGCAATAAGGTCTGCCCTTCTGTGATGGAAAAGGGAGGGTAAAACGACGAGAAAGAAAAGAGGAAGGACGGGCGAGGGGCCAGATAACGGACAAGCTGATCGAAATTAAGGACAAAATGGTTGAGTTAAAACCAGAGCGGAGCGTTATTCAAATAAAGTTTTATTCAAGCAACCATTTCAGCGCAAAAACGCTTTACGTTTTATTTCCTTGGTATGTCCTATAAAATTCGCTAATAATGTATGCACTTTAATCGTCGTATCAATAGTATGAGTATAGAGAGTGGAATTGAATTGGTTGACTGTAACTTTAATCGATTTAACCATTCAATGTTTGCGAAATGTTTTTTCTCGATACTTGTCGCCGTTACTGTTTCATTTCAAAACACACGTTAGCCAATGTAAAATGATATCTAAGATAGCCTTAAGAAATCAACGCATTTTCATATATATTTCTCAGAAATATTTATAAAAGTTCTCAGCGTATTTACGAAGATTTCTAAAAAAAAATACAATTTGTACATCATAAATATATAAATTATTTTCACAATAAAATTTACTTCGCGTCTATTTAACAATACGACACAAAGATCACAACATGTTGTACAAATTTACACGCAACATATTTGTTAGCATCGTGCACGTCACATAACGACGTCACCTTTATTTATAGAAACGACTGTTCGTGTTTGTTAATGCAAAATCGTTTCGTCCAACCTACGCTTACGTACGTGGACACGTACAATCGCCGCGACATACGTGTAACTTAACGATCGACGTGCGCTGCACCTGATTTTATTACGTAGCAGGTGTCCCATTAAGACCAGGATTATATTCTAATTAACAAGGAGTTTGTCGTGTGACCGCTCCCCTAATCCGTTTACGAAAATTTCAATTTCTCGCCGGCGCACCTAAGTAAACCGGATCCCGTCCTTAAGCCGCAACGATTCCTCGTCGTCCGTACCGTAGCTCGGCGATCACGTGCCGAAAGTGCAAACGATGGTCAGACTTTGTCTTTCGCTGAAATTCATCCTGGAATTATTGCCACGGCGAATTAATCATTGCGCAAGAATAAATCTTCTGATCGCTTGTAGGATCGCAGATTCGCGAAGGAAAGCCGGACGAAGGCGACTGTTTTCATCTAGGGCTTTACTCGACGAAACTCAAACGTACAGGGTGTCCCATGGAAAGTTGCTGAAATTAATCAGCTGTAGGAGTATTATATTATATTATTTAGAATTATCTCGAAGAGATCGAACGAGCTCTCGTTCGTTAAAGCTAGAGAACAAAGAAGCGATCAATAATAATAACGCTTTGACTTATAAACATTATCTTTTAAGGACTAATTGACCGACAATTTGTAAAAGGACAAAAGAAAAAGTTGTTATGACAATATATTTGTAATTCGGAAAGGGAAATCTGGGGGAAGTCAACAAGAACCGAGACAGAGTCGTCGACAAGTGGACGCGTTCACGGAAATTGTAACAGCCAAATATGTAGATATTCCTGAGATAAACTTTCATTGTTTCTATTTTCTATTACATCAAGATCCATCCCTTACACAGCTGTCATTTGCAAATATATTCAGTTTCAGTTGTTGAAAAAACAAAAATTGCGTTGAAAAGAGAAAAGTCTACACTTTTTAATGGGTTGAATAAAATTTAACAATATGTTTGTATATTAGTTTATTTTATTGATGAAATATACTAATAACCAAGTAAGCTAATGATAAATATTTTTTAAGTGTCAAATTTAATAGCAGCTATTAAAAAGATCAACAACATCAACAACATTACAGATGACATGCTAGATAAAGTTTTTATGAGTTTTCGTAAAAGAGTTGAGTTTTGTATAAATTTTCAAATGGTGCGCACTTCGAAATATTTATCATTAGTTCACTTGATTATTAGTATATTTTTCATGAATAAACTAATATACAAACATTTTGTTAAATTTTATTTATATCTATTAAAAACTGCACTTTCCTCTTTTCAACATAATTTTTGTTTTTTCAGCAACTGAATGTATTTGTAAATCACAGCTTTTTTAGCAATTTTCCATGGGATACCCTGTATATAATAAAAACCACGAAGATGGTCGCAAACGCAAACATATTTCACTCAAGGTTTTATTTAATGAATCTCAATACAATAATTAACTAAAATTAATGACTTAATGAAAAAAACCAGCATATTTAAAAAATTATTTTTCATTCAAAGCAATAATAAATTCGGTAATGAAATCAGCAGCATCATAAAAAAGTAAGATTGCTATTTTTTTTAATATTTGTAATTTGTAAATATTTAACATATTTTTAACCTTTATGTAGAAAGGTCATATTCGTGAAGTTCATATTTTTCATTAGCACTCGCTAATTGCTATATATGCCATGACGAGCGACAAACAGATATATTATTCTGTAAAAATGCATTTTTTATTATGCAGAAACGCAAATCGAGGAAGTTCATTCATTTACTTAAACTTTTCACACATATGAGCGTAATCAAATTTCATTTTTAAATTCGTTCCTCTTTGCTAATCTTTGTTCGCGCGTCTCGCGGCATACGTCGACTGTATATTACTCGGGTATAAAACACCGAGAGATGACGGTCGAATGCACGTACGTGTGATACACGCGCGCACATGATCGGATGATTTTCCTCCTTGTCGATAGTGCCCGTCGGAGTGTTCTCCACCTCCTCGCCCCTCCGGACTCGCTCCCAGTCGCTTTCAGTCAACTCTTGCATCCTCTTCTTCCCTCCAGCTAGCTTTCCCTGCAGTTCCCTGCACTCTCCCTCTCCGTGTTGATCTCTCTTTCTCTATCTCTCGCCCCCTCTCTCTTTCCCTGCTCACCCCCTTCATGCTCACCCTGGTTTTCAGCGCGAGAATATATCGAACGTATGGCGCGTCGCTCGCCATACATGCACCCGCGGCCGATGCAACCCCGTGCACAGTGAAATTAACCCTCCCGTTCTCATTAAGCCGTTCTCGTGTATTTGGGCCTCGTATGAGGCCGGACCTACTTCATGCATCAGTAAAAAAAAAGATGGAGTTAAACTTTTTAAGGTGTTGATTAAATTTCGATTTATTAAATTTAATTTAATTTAACAGCAATGTTAACAATATCACGATAATTTAAGCTAGACGTTAAACCTAAAGTTTTGTCAGACGTTTTTGTTGTTAAGCCTCACTTGAAATTGTTTGAAGATTAAACTCGTATCGCGCGTTAGCGGTTCTAAAGCTTCGCTTTCGAGGCAAGAATAGTTCAAGTATAGCGCCGCGAGAAAGTACGTGTAAAATTTTTACATTTTTGCGGAATCGGCTTCTTCCTATATAACTACATTCAATTTACTGATGGGAGATCGAACCGAGTCGAGGTCAATATTTTCAAAGAGCTTCTCCTTGATAGCTCAAAGAAGAAATATCCGTTTCTTCCGGGATATATAGATATCTTCAATTCCCGCTTTAAGAGTCTCTAATGATTACGATGCGTTTTACATTGAGTCCCCGGGATACGAAATATAATACAAGTGAAGTGTTCGCATAATGCCTTGCCATATTAAGTGCCTAAAATATATGCACGATTTGTTTACGCCAATATGTTCTCGTTCATCAGATGGTGCATCAGACGATGTATCTATAGATAACAGTAGCTAAAAATTGTCCTTCGCAAATCCTGATCATTACATCCAAAGCGAAGTATGCAGTCAATGTTTGCTTGAAATATAAATATTCGAGTTTGATCTTAGAATCCTCTTTAATTCCAACAAAAAATAAAATCATTGCACAAATTAAATTTAATTATTATTATTTTAAAATCCCGATTAGAACAAATCTACAATTACTTTTAACTTAAGTGTTGCAAATAGAACTACTCTAATAAAATTAATTTAAAAATTATAATATAAATAAAATTATAATCAAAAACCCCAAGATGTTACTTTTCGTAGTAAAATTATCGGCCCTAAAAAAATAAAATACAAGTGAGAAATGCTTTCTATTGCTGCAAGAGCATTATATTCCGACGTAGCGTCTTTTCCGTTTCCGCGTCTTAAAAATTTCGGAAGATGTTAATATTATCTTATAAAGCAATGTCTACCGATATATTCGATGCTTATCTCAAAGTGACGCTTCTAATGGACACCTTCGCCGTCAATATTCCGGAGCATAACATGGTCGCCGATAATCCCCGAGGCTGCGAATCAACGCGTCGCTGTACTAACGCGACGTATCGTGCATTTTCGTTGTGCGCCGTGCGCGCGCGCCCGCGCTGCGTTCTCCAGCGCATGTGCGCGCGAGTGCGCGTGTGTACAAACATTGTTCATGATTTAGTCAAATATTGGCCGGATACACAGGTTTGTAGTGCCTCTCCGTGTATATCTGTCCGTGTATCATGTCGAATAATCCGCGGGAGATTGCACCTCCGCATAGCCGCCCGTTAACTAAGACTCGTTTACGGTGCTCATATGCGAGCGCGATAGCGCTTGGGACACAGGCACCGAGATATACTAGGTGGGCACGATCGCCGCAGCGTCACCTTATCGCCCACGATAATCCTAACGCTCACTCGCGAACGCGATGCACGTATTACGCGCGTTCCCGCGGCTATGCTCGGACGATATTAGCATGCACGTATAACGTTGCCGCGTTGACCATGAAACGCATAACTAACGATCTCCCAAAATAGTATTTTGTCCCCTAAATCGAGATCGAGTAAAACAATTTATCTGGAATTGGCATCTTCCGTATATTTTTTTAGAAAGAAAAAATACAGAAGTAATATCTAAAATTTTGTAAATGAATCATGTTCTAAGACAATAAAAAACAAAAATATTTTTTGATATATAATTTCATATATTGTATCTGTAATTTTATTAATGATGTATTTATCGAAATAAGATTTTCGAAATTTAATAAAGATTCTAACACGTTAGAAGACATAATTACATGTCAAGTTTCATTAGATGTTATTTTATAAGGGCTTGTTCAGATAAATAAAATTAAGATAACCGTAAATTGAAATTATTGTGGAATGACTCATGAACGCATGAAGATAAGATAACGGAGACACCTCGAAATTCTACTAACTTTCTAGAGAAAGCAATAATAACTAACGGAAGCAGCTCACGGAATATCAAATTGTAGAAGTCAATAAGTCAGTCACTATATCAAAGTTTCTAGAGCAAGATCAATAATGAAATAATTCGACCAAAGATTTTATTTACATTTTATATCAAGATAAATTTGTCCGAAATAAATGTTTTCCTCTTAATCATTTAAGAGCAAATGTAATAATAAAAGAGATACGTACGCATGAGTAAATTTATATAACTAATTTGTTAAATATCAAAGTACGTACAAAATAAGTATGTATTATATAATATTTACTCTTTCTTACAATTTATTTAATATAAAGTATAATATAAAGTACGTACAAAATAAGTATGTATTATATAATATTTACTCTTTCTTACAATTTATTTAATTTTGTCTTTAAAGAGTTCGTGCATTTAAAACGACTGCTGTGTATCTTCTTTATACTGAAAAATATAATGTTAGTTTTGCAGTATCGAGTGAAATTTTGCCCAATTTTAATATCTTAATTTCTGTAATAAAGTCTGATTTTATCGGGATATTATGCCAGAGGGATTCAGAAGCTTTATTTCATAAAATTTAAAGTTTTTAATTCTCTCCAATCGCTCGACGATCAATTAATCTCCTCAAACGCCGGATCAGTATTTCCGGCTTTCACTCCGGATTACAGCCTGTCGAGCCGCACAGTAAATCGGCATTGAACGAACGGATTGCAGCATATACAGATTAGAAAATTTACACAAGATACTCGATCGCACTTGGCCAACAAAAAGCTTTAGGTCAATGAGTACGAATCGAGTGTGCTCTCGCACAAATGTCCCGGAATCGTAGTTAAATATTATTACACAGAGAAACGCGCCGCGACGCTTAATAAATGCGTGAATTCAGATATTATTGAATGATTGATACAAAAAAAAGATAATCAAAAAGGATCTAGGTTTTCGAATTAAACTGTCAGAATAGAGAATTCGACTCACAATCAGCTTACTTTACTATTTCATCTGATTGACTGCGATGAAAATTTTCTCTGCAAATTCTATTTACTCTAACTGAAATGAAGATTACCAAATTTTCCTTTTCAAAATTTACATTAAATCATCAACTTAACATAAAACATCACACATTGGGGATTGTCTACATTATTTTTAACTCTTTCGAGTCGTAAATTGAGATGTGACAGCATTGATTTTAAAATTTATCTGAAGCGCTTACTCTTTTCTCTCGTCTAATTTAGTTGATATTCATTGTAAATATCTGCACGAAGAGTGTTAGTTATTCGTGCAATTATCATGACAGATTTTGGTGACTCGTTTTCGGCCAGAAAAAACGCCGGCCCAACACGTGCCGGCACGCCTATCTCGTTTTTAATCTGCCCACTTATCCTTTTCAAGCCTTCCACATACATGTCTTTGCGCTATCATGCCGAAATCAATCGATCGCTATTGATAACCCGGTTGAAGGTTTGTTTGCCGTTGGCACGGCGTTGTCTAAAGCTCCTCGATGTTGCTTTTTACAGTAGCTATCGCTATCTTGGATGAACTGTGAGGTAGGGTTACGTAGAAAATAGTACAACAGAAATTAGAGATACAAGTATTAAACAAATTAAACATTTAATTAACAGATATTATTATTTTAAAATAACTCAGAAATTTAGAGACTTTTTATTCCATGATTTCGACGTAGTGTTTAAAAATCCATATTGAATAAATAAAATAAACTTGTAAGTTTGGTTAATTTTTACCACATGTTCAATTTATACTGAAGATATTATGAGTACAAGAACCGTATATGTACATAACATAAATGTACAATAATCAATTGAAAACGACGCGTAACACAGTGGCAGATTATGATAAAAATTTTTAATTTAATGCGACATCGTAAATTATATTCAAACATATTTCACTGAATGTACAATGCGATAAAGACAGACGAAGATGCCGTTACTAATCACAAATAAATATTATAATGATCGCAATTTGCTCAACGGATTATCCGACCGGAATGCCGAGATATTCGTCATGAAGAAATGAATTTAATGAATTGAATATACAACATCGACAGTGTAATATCGTTTGTTTTGACAAAAGTAACAATTAATGCAACTGTTTACATATCATTTGCATATGGAACATTCGGTATTCAATGTATTTTAATTAATTTCACCGCAAGATCAATGTTGGATAAAAATATATAATTATGCGACTCTCTCTCTCTTCTTTCTCTCCCTCCCTCCCCCCTCTCCCTACTTTAAATTATGACAGAATAATAAAATCCGTAAGAATGAGAGGAAGTGGAAGAGGATTGTCGTAAATTTTGAGGAAAAATAATTTGCAAAAAAGATAGCAATAGTTCAGTTTTCGTAGAAATACGTAAATTTATTGAAACATTTACAGCCTTCTCATCGATTCGTCACTCTTTTCATTCACTCACATACATATACAATCTANCTCTCTCTCTCTTTTTCTCTCTCTCTAATAACAGCACAATTTTCTCCTTTCACTCGTCCATTCACTCTCTTTTGTCATTTAATCTCTCGAGAGTTGGGCGACATATATTTATCAGACATGGGCAGGTTCGATTGAGAATGACGCCGAAGGGTTGAAAATTACAATCGAAGATTGAAATCGGCATAATTTATAATACAATTTTTGAGAAATCTATCGCGCGCCAATTCTCGCGGATAAACATAAAAATCATCATTCTCGCGTATTTGTATCACCGAGGCCTGAACTTATTGAAATTATTAATTTATTTATAATTTATTTCCTGAACAAGATATATGTCGTAGCGATAGGAGAATAAAAGGATCTCCTCTCGGCGGTGGAACGGTTCAAGGGATAGTGAAAACGTGTTAAACATGAGATTTCGTAATTTTGAGATTTGCATTTCGTCCGTGCCCCGCCTTGAGAGGTTCTCCTTGCAGGATTCGCTTCCTCCTTTATCTTGTTCTCTCTTCGATCGATGCACTCTTAGCAGCAGGAGAGCCTGGGATCGATGGTAACAATTTTACTTTTAAAAAAATTTTCCCAAATTTTCACTACGTTGCAAAATTATATCGAAAATCTCGATATCTTTATGAAAGAGATTCACCTCGCATTATTTTTCCAAAAAATTTAGGTCTTATTTACATATTTATTTATATATTTGGAATATTCTCGTGTGCGAGTTTTATTGTTTTCCATTACAATCGAACCCAGATTCTTACGCATAAAAATATTGTAGGCGAAGAGAGTTTGGTTGCAAATTTGATACTTAATTTACTTCATTGTGGTTTTACCACTGAAACCACAGATTCGATATTTATATGAAAATGAACAAATTTTAATTTTAACCAAAAATAGTAATCTTTTGTTACTAAATAAAATTATATATAAAATTTTGATATTTATCAATTAAAAAATGAAAACAAGAAAATAAAGTAAAGAATTAACCTAATAGATTCGGGATAAATGTAATCGCAGCGGTGACAGTAATATAATGGTGATAACAATAATTAGCGATTTCTGTGATTCGCGTAATTCGTTATTTACAGATTTACATAGGTTGCGTATTTCAAAAGCATCCATCGATTTTTAGGTTTATTAGAAGTTTTCTAATTCGCATTATTATTAGAAAATTTCTAACTCTCACTGCCTTCGCTAAAAATAATGGAAGGTCAATGTTACAGATGCGTCTTAATACATAGAAACTGCTCACTTTTAAGACCACCGTATTATTTTTTATCTTGCAGCGCATATGCCCGTTTAAGCGATATCCGCTCAATAATCGGATTCAATAAAAATTGATAAAAGAAAGTTAGATAGCAGCGCGTAAGAATGGGGAATATGAGAAAATCAGTAAAACTACGAGCTATTATCTAAATTTTCAAAGTGGCATTTGATTTTCAACGATTCGCCAATGAAAGCAGACAAGAGTTCACTTTCTCTCATCGATCAGGAGTAAGACTACAACCGCGACGATGGTAAAAGCTTTCATGAATTTCATATTCATAGACTGAATATGAAAGTAGCTCTGCAAATGACCTAGCGAACTACGTGACCAATAAAATGCGCAGTTTACATGGAGTCGTCGCAAGATTCCTGTCACACACGCTCGCGTTAATTACGAAGTTTTTTTTTCTCTACATTCAACAACACAACTTAAGCCGCTCGATTGTCTTGACTTAGCCCTCTGCACTCGAATGTTGACTTGCAGAAATTGCATCGACGTATGGTACTCGCGTATCCAACATTATCGAGCAAATTCTGTGTCATTTGTATTTGCGCAAGTTTAACCTTCAATGGTTATAACTTGAGTAAGAGACCAATTGAATTGCACTACTTTTGCAATGCTAACATAGTAAAACAGTGATCGCAAAAATTATGCCGATATTCAACAGATTAACGACAAACGCGCGATCTCTGCAATTAAAATCAATTTTGCTTTTTATTTCGTGTAGAATATTTTTTCAAGTTAATTGCCCAATGCATAATAATTCTGAAATAATTCTGAGGCTAATCTAATGTTAATTGTTTCCTAATATAGCTGACTAATTTGCAAGTCGCATTATAGCTACGTTATAATCATATCTCGTTCTATAATCACAATGCATTCGAGATATTCGTACAATTCAATTGAAATCAATGAATAGAATTCAATTTGAATAGAATTATTCGACTTTAGATTACAGTATATTTTCAGGAACGTTTACACGCGCCATTTTACAAATACTATGTACAATATCATATCAATTTAGCTGTAAACCTAAATATATCCTTTTGCAGAACTGCAAAATATCTTAACAAATCCTTTATCGCCTGCACTATGCGAATACGTGTGCGACAGTATAAAAGTATGCTTTTGAAATACATAATGCGAAATATCACGTTTGCCTAATTCGCGTTTCCTCTCTCTTTTTCTCTCGCTTTCTCTCCCGTCATCCAGCTTTCATTCATTCTCTTATGTTCTATTATATATATATATATATAAGAGCTCACTTTAAGCAATCTATATTTTGTGACAGAATTCAAGACAAAATTGTTTGTATCGTACAATACAGAAAATATATTTGAAGAGTCAAAATATACACATATACAGAATCCATATCAGAATACACGGCATATTAAATGTAAGTATGACAGAGAATTATGTCTCGAACTCTTTCTCATCTGTTAAATAGATCGCCCAAAGGAGGCCTAATATAATATATTGATAAAGATTCCATTTATATACCTATACATATCAT